>CAUYQG010113901.1:0-17875 GCA_963574415.1 Tarsius wallacei
AGGAATTCATATGGAAACATGAACGACCATGAATAGCCAAAACAATCCTCAGCAAAATAAACAAAGCAGGAGGTATCACATTCCCAGGCTTTAAACATTATTATAAAGCTACAATAATCAGAACAGCCTGGTATTGGTACAAGAGCAGGCATATAGACCAATGGAATAGAATTGAGAACCAGAACCAAAACCTCAATTTCTCAACCAACTCATCTTCGACAAAGCCTCTACCATCAATGACTGCGGAGAGGAGAACCAGTAAATGGTGCTGGGAAAACTGGCTGATCACATGCAGAAGTTTGAAACAGGACCCATACCTATCCTCATACACAAAAATCAACTCCAAATGGATCAGAGACCTAAACATAAAACCTCAAATTATAAGAACCTTAGAAAATGTAGGAGACACCCTTATGGAAATTGGTACCGGCAGCCAATTCCTGATCAAAACCCCAAGTGCCCATGTCATAAGAGATAAGATAGACAAGTGGGACCTCATCAAACTGACAAACTTCTGCAAACCCAAAGAAAGCATCAAGAGAGCTGGGAGATAGCCCACAGACTGGAAAAAAATATTTGCCAACTGTATGTCTGACAAAGGCCTAACATCTAGGATCCACAAGGAACTCAAACATGCTGAAAAGAAATGAGTCCCATTACAAAGTGGGCAAAAGATATGAATAGACAGTTATCAGAAGAAGACATATGAGCAGCCAACAGATAAATGAAAAAATGTTCAGTTTCACTAGTAATCAAAGAAATGCAAATTAAAACTACACTGAGATACCACCTAACTCCATTCAGGATGGATATCATCAACAACTCAAAAAACAACAGATGCTGGACAGGATGTGGTGAAAAAGGAGCACTTCTACACTGTTGATGTGAGTGTAAACTAATACAGTCTCTGTGGAAAACAGTGGGGAGATTCCTAAAAGATATAAATTGACCTTCCATATGACCCCACAATCCCCCTACTGGGAATATACCCGGCAGAACTCAACTCACTCTATAAAAAAAATACCTGCACACGTATGTTTATCACAGCGTTGTTCACAATAGTAAGAACATGGAACCAACCATGATGCCCATCAAAAGAGGACTGGATTAAAAATATGTGGTACATATACACAATGGAATATTACGCAGCCATAAAGAAAAACAAAATCATGAACTTTGCAGCAACTTGGATGGACTTAGAGTCTATAATACTGAGTGACCTTTCACAGAAACAAAGATCTGAGTATCACATGTTCTCACTCATAAGTGGACCTTGAACAACTATTGTAATACTATAAGGAAAGGATTGACAGTAGTGGGAAACTGCAGGAAGGTAAGGGTCGGGGAGGTGGGATTGGCAGTAGTGGGAATATGCCTGGGGAAGGGAGGCACACCTCATCAACAAGGGTACCTGCATAATGAATATTTGTATACCTAACCCTGAATTGTACCCCACAATTTTAAAATTTAAAAAATTGAAAGTTAAAAAAATGTGAGCTGATACATGAAACAAATGCCTAAATACTATAATTCTGCATACAAAGTAACATTTCATAGTAAAAGGTAAAAATTAGGGCTTTGGGAATTTAGAGAAACATATTTTCAACTGTATAATTCAGAGGAAGTATTTTCAGCTGTAGAGTTGTATAGGATGAACAAAGGATCTGGGGAAGCATGAAGGATGAGATAGCATGAGGACTAAGTAGCATTTGGACAAAAGTCATGGTGGCAGAAATTTGCATGCCAATCAAACAGGTGGTATAAAAATTATTTTCATTTGGATAAATTGAAGATACACCAATAAACCAAAAACAATAAACAACCTTGTAATATAAATTATTTGCCAAATAACTTACAATTTTTCTTAGTATGAGAAAAAGTTGGACTCCTGTTAATAGATCTAGATAATTATCAATAAACTGAAATATTTAGAATTGACTTAAATTTAAAAGTTTTGAAATAGTTTTAAAACACTGAAAAACAAAACAAATGACTTTTTTGAAGAGATGTTATATAATGATACTGCTACCCTGAATATTGCTACCTCTTTATAAATATATTGGAATAAGAGTCAGTTATTCAGATGAGAGAACTTTGAAGTGAAAATCTGAAAGAGATGAGACATACATCTCATTGTCTTTCAGAGGAGTATACAGTATAATAAAAACTAACTTGAAATTTTGTACATTATGTTGTCAGATTTAAAATAAAGATTTGGAGTACTGCATTCAATTTAAAGTATAAATAATTTAAAAATTATGAGCAACTCAAAAAGCTTTTTAGGTAATAAAACAGATACATGATTTTTATTATTTTATTGGCTAGATAGAATAAAAATATAGCAGGCACATATATACATACACACATGCATACATAGATTCACAAAGATGCATATGAGCAGCATAACACATGCAACTTATTTATGCATGGAGAATATTTAAATTAAACTATTATAAGCATTGTAGTCCCATTTGTTTGATTTCTTTAACTGAAAAATATTTGCATTTTAAAATATTCCAGTAATAGTCGGTGTGTTTATTATAGTTCAACTTTTGTAATTTCTATACCGTTTAGTTTTACCTGTGATATTGAACCATAGATAAAACCCAACAATAAAGAAATTTCTCTGTGTCTCCACTGGGGTGAATATAGCCTGAAATTGAATAGCAAACAATAAATTATATTATGCAAAATAGAAGACATACAAGCAGAATAAGTTGAAGTATTTTAGTGGCACTTCAGACACTTCAAATAATAGGAACATAGATGGAGACACACATTTTTTTATTTGATCATGCAGCCCCTCTGTTTCAGTTTCGTGAACCTTTTGTTCATGCCCTCTCTAAAGGGATTTTAAAACAACATTTGAGACATTGTACATTTATAATGCAATATCTTTTTATTATCTAAATTTAAGAAGTTTCAAAAGATAGACTTTTTGGCATATTGTATACATTGACATTTTAAAATAAAAGTTACATTTATCTTAAAATATCTCAGATTGTCCAAATTCCAAATGATCTGATACAATCAGACAGTCATATATTATAATGTATTCACAAACTCTAAATTCACAATCTGAATTTTTAATTTTTCTCCTTGTGATCATATAAACATTGCACTTCTTTCACTTCTACTTTTAACATAATATAATACATTTTATATTTGAAAGTCTTTTATTGATCACAGTAACTTAAGCTTCTGCAACAAAATTATATGTATCTCAACTGAAATTATTTTTGTAAGCTTTCTTTTACCATAAAGCTGTAAATATTAAATGTTCTTCTGTTTTGTTAGCAGTTGTAATTATTAGTAGTAAATAATAGCTCAAAGCAACATACATCTTTTATCAATTTTGAGAAATGATCAAAGTGCAAAAAATTATCAGAATTACTTCTAATTGAAATGGATGAATTTTTTTTGGCTTTTTCAGTGGACTTATGTATCTGTAGATAGCTATTACTTATTGCTAGAATGAGTCAAAACACAACATTAATTCCGTTTAATTTTTCATTTTAATATACCTGAGTGCTGAGTAAACTTCTTCATAAACACAAATAAATAATGATAGAGTTATGTTATAGCAATGTGTCTCGTCTTGTACTCTTTGAGTCATTAGGTAACTTGTAGATTATGTCTTTTTCAGTTTTGTTGAAAGCAAAGAATTGGAAATCACTCAAATTGCAAAACGATTTGCTACCTAGTCATTAGTGGTATTAATTTTCTTAACATAGCAATTTTGCAAATTATTTTATTGTTAAACCTATAGGTATTTTTTTATAACACTAAACATCCCTAATGTGATTAGTGAAAGGAAAGCTTTTCTTTTGTAATGTCTTACTCATTCAAATCAATTTTAGGACAGATTACACATAGTATTTTAGAATGTGGTAATTGCCTTGCTTTAAAACTATAATCCTAGGATGTGGCAATTGCTTGCTTTAAAACTATAATCCTAGGATGTGGTAGTTGCTTAGCTTTAAAATTATCTATACCCCTACATCTTCTTGAAAGTCCTCAGGTACTTCTTGGATACCTCTGTTCCAGTTATCTACCCCATTACCGTACTATTTTTACCAGTGTTTTCTTCTGATATCAGTAGACACGATAGGACTGAAAGCAATAAAGTCAGGCAGGTGGAGGCACTTAACTGCCAGAAGCCAAGTGAAAGTAGTTATCATGGAAAGTGTGGCAACCAAGGAGGTCTTACATTTCAAGACACTTAATACAACATGGAGTACCTGGTGGCAAAAATATATGGGTAGTATGGGTATTATTCAGCATGTACTATCAAAATAATTAAAATATTAAGACCCATTGCATTAATCCCAGACATGAGCTAGTTTTTAGACTTGGGATACATTAACTGGAATGAATGATTACCTTAACTTTCCTCTGACAACTCATGAGTATAAGCATGCATTCAGTTATAGTGGGGAAAAAAGAATATCCAAGCACTTCAAAGACTATGAACAGAGTCTAGATTGGCAATGATAACAAGAAGCTCTGAGTTTCATTATGCTCTCCCCTACCATTAGAGTGAAGGTATATGGCAAATAGGTAATAAATAGATTCCTGCCTGAGATTTGGCTTACAGTGGGTTCACTTGGTCTGTGAGCCCACCGGGTGATCATTTTTCTTGTACTTGAATGTATAAATGGAATTGATGCACTTGATAGCCCAACCCCCATGTAGGGTGTGTGACCGTGTAGAAAACTAAGTTGGATGCTTCTGAAACTTTCCACAATACCCAACATAGTAAATAACAAACAACCTTTTGTCCTGGGGTAAGAAGGAATGTGGCAGAAATTAGTGTCACCTTTCAAAAATTTAACGGATTCAAGGTGGTTGTCTCCATAATATTTCTATTTAATTTATCAGTCTTTCCCGTGTAAAAACTTCATGAATTCTGAATGATAGAGTAGACTACTGTAAACTCAACCAAGTAGTAGACTCAGTTATTATCACTGTGAGAGAGCTCAGGTACTTTGTTTGTGGCCAATGATAAAGTGAATCCATTCTTTTCTAGTAGTTTGCAATCACATGTAGTGAACAAAAATGAATATTTGTGGTTTTGCTTCAGAGTTATGTTAACTCATTTGCCCTCTGTCACAGTATATTCCTAGGAGAGCTTAACTATCTGGAAATCTCACAGAACATCACACTGATCCACTATGATATTCATTAATAAATCTAGACCAGCAAGAAATGGCTAGCATGCAAAAAACCTTGTTGATACCCATGCTCTCAAGAGGGTGAGAGATAAACTTGATGTTTCAAGAGTGAATTTTATACCTATCAAACTTTTAGAGGCATGTTTGTATATCCTCTCCAAAGTTAAAGAAAAATCATTAAATGTTACACCTTCTATTGTCATTGCAAGAAATGATGCCAACACACAGAGAGGGTCAAATTATGAGTCCTTTATTGACACCAGTGACCGAGAGCGGACTAGTGTCCCAAAGAACTATCGGCGTGAACAAAGGGAGTGGGGGGTATATAAAGGTAGAAGCTACATAAGCTGTACAGTTTGGTTAATATTTCTTGGCAACACATTTGATTGCAAAGGGGTACAGATAGCTACAGAATTTGCACAGCTAGGGAGTTTCCAAGTACTGAGGGGCACAGGAACGCGGGTGTGTGATATAATTACAGGGAGGTTATATAAGGGGGTTATTTCTAGGGTAACATGGAAGATCTGTTACAAAATGGAGTTACTTATGTCAAGCAAGCTATTACAGGTTATTATAGGTTTTTCAGATTAGATATTTCATATTTTATTCATTTCATTCCCCCCTTTTACTTGTTTATGAGTCAATGCATTGACACATTAGTTAGAAGTATACTATTATACTGGGGATTTATATACAGGAATTTTATAGAACTGATTTGTTGTTTGACAAAACAGATAATTTAATTAATTATGCAGGGCCCCATAAGTAGACCGATGAGAAGAAGTATGAGGGGTCCAGTTAGACTTATGACAAGAGTTGTTAACCATGGGTTTTAATCAAACAAGGCTTAGAACAAGGATTTATTATTATTTTTTTTCTTTTTGTTTTTTGTCTAAATTTTCTCAAACTTTTTAAAGAATATATATATTTTTTTGAGTTGGAGTCTCACTCTGTTGCCCAGACTGGGGTGCAGTGGCCGCTCCCGGCCACCGCAGCCTCCACCCGCTGGGCTCCGGCAATCCTTCCGCCTCAGCCTTCCAAGTAGCTGGAACTACAGGCGCGCGCTACCACGCCCGGCTAGTTTTTTGATTTATTGTACAGATGAGGTCTCGCCAAGTTGCCCAGGTGTGTCTCGAACTCGCGGGCTCAGGCAATCCACTCACCTCAGCCTCCCAAGGCGCGGGATGACAGGCTGAGCCACCGAGCCCAGCAAGAATATTTTTAATAACCCCAGATTTGTTGGCATAAAAGCAACAAGCTTTTCCAAGGGCTACATAGAGTTCACCTTGGGATAGAAAAAGTAAGTCTAGGCCTTTACAATTTTGAAGGACAACTTCAGCTAGGGATTTTACCTGGTTGTGTAGTTAGTTGGTCCATGGAAAATTGCATATTTCCTAGGTAGGCATTAATTTTGGAGGCAAGGTTGGATAAATCCATTTTTCCACAAACCAGAGCGTCAGTGCCAATTACAGCTGTTCCCACTATACTTAGTCCGATTAAGGCGGGTACTACCAAGGGAACAGCACATTTTGAATGAGCAATTTGAAGACCAGGAAGATTGAGTAGAAGAATTTTCTCAGGACTGCTATAAGCATAAACCTGAGGTAGCACATGAACAGTGATATATAAGGTAGGCTGATTAAACCTTTTGATAGTAGCACACTTGGTAAGACCTGTGGGACTGGCCAACCAGGTGTCGTCAGGAGTCGTGTAGGCCATGGATTTAGCCACAGTTGTGATGACAGACAAGTTATAAATATCAGAGAATGGAAAAGTTGTTAGATTGTAACCTGGAGTTATAAGACAGGAGGCTTTACCAGTTACATTTTCTAGAGTAATGTTAACAATTTCCGAAGTGCAGTTAATTTTTCAGATGATAGGTGTTTTAACTTTTATGCCCACATAGTAAGGGGGTTTTGGCTTTAAGCAAAGTCAACAATCTGAGGCCAACTGGGGCATAGCAACATTAAGCAGACGGTGCATATTAGTTAACATAGAAAAAAGACTAGGGGGTTGATGGGCAAGGCTTGGGAGTGGTTGAGGTGAACTCAGGAGTTGTTGGAATGAACCTAGGGTTGTGATTTGGTTGGCAGAAGGCAGAGGCTGAGGTGGTGGCTGGCAGTATCTGAACGGGGGATCCTCAGCTCTGCCAGTGGCCCTATTGGTTTGGCCATGGTTTTATAGGTGATTGTTTGTTACCAGATGGTGAAAAAGGCACCATGGTCATATCTATGTGTATGGAGTCATATACCCCAGGTATTCCTTGTACTCCAGGAATAATGGAGAGGATTAGTAATCTTTATATATATAGGTCGTCCCAGGCCAGCACCCGGCTAAAGGGTGATTTTAGATGTGTCATTAGGCGCCCCACTATAAGTTGTAATGATGACGCATATTCAATCTGGGCAAAAGAAGTTGTTATCCCAATTATAACTGCAGTCAGTGGGGTTACTGGGGCAGAGGTAAAAGTGTATGTCCAGGTCAGGAAGGTTTACTTTAAATTGGACTAGAGATGAACCATGGGTCCAGTTTTGGATTGCTAGAACCTTTCCTGATGTGAAAGAGGTTAAAGAAAAGGTATAGGCAGTATGGTAAGTCATTCCAAGAGGGGGGAAACAAATTAAGAAGCAACACCATAACATAGTAGGGCAATAACATATCCTATGCATAGGATATAGGATAACATTAACAGAGATTTTTTGCCACATTTCCAATCTATAGGAGTAAGCAATCCTACACCAAAACCCAAAACAAGTAGGGTTCCAAAAATAAGAGGTAAAGGCTGAGTACAATACATGTAAAGAAATTAGCAACCAGTCTGTTTGATTTTCATGGTTTAGATGTATGTTGAAAGGTGACCTTGAGAGGGTTTTTGGAGTCATTGGTTGCAGTCCAGTTGGCTGAATGGTGGCTGTTATCCCTTGTTGAATGAGGGAGTGGATATTTGGGTTCCTTGCCACTGCAGTGCAGTCAATGACATGAACTGGTGGAGTTAGATCAGTTTCCCTGATCCTTTTGACTTGGGTGTGGTAAATTTAGGCTGGTATTCTGTTGACCTTGATTGCTTGGAGTGGTGAGAATGACGAGAAATGGTCCCTTCCAGGCAGGAGTTAGTCTTTTTTTCTGGAACTTTTTAATGAAAACCAAGTTGTTGGGCTGGAATGAATGACAAGGTGTGGAGGACAGAGTGGGCAAGACAGCACAAACACTGGAGTGTACAGTTGCCTGGACTGTTGTAGAGACTGGAGATACTTTAACAGAGACTGATTGGTAATTTTTTTAAGGAATGGGTACATTGGAATGGGTTAATACAGGTTATACTAGAGAAGTCTGGGTGTTTTAAAAGACAAAGTTGGCAAAGTTATTTTTTTTCTAGGGTTTTGGTTTTTTTTTGTTTTTTTTAGGACACAGCCTCTACTTTTCTTATTGTGGTAAGGTTTAGGAGTGAAATAAAAATGGCTTCTCACTTTTGGTCTGTCCTTTTATTTTCTGTTTCTGTTTTTGGAAGTATTTTTATGATTTTGGGAACTGGGGCGAAGATCAATCTTCTGTAACTTCTTTATGCTGAGGTGGGCCGTAGAGATGTTCCCTACCTATTTATTTCTAAGGACACACATATGAAACAGTGGGACTTTAACCAAATATTATTTGGATTTAATAAAATACCAAGCAAGAGCACAGACAAAAATTTTTAGGCAAACAATAATGAAAAAGGTCATTGTTTCAGAAACAATGCTGGAAAAGTGAAAGTAAGTCTGTCCAAAGCCTTTGATTTATTAATGTATGTTGAAATAATTTTTTTTTTTAGTTGGAGTCTCACTCTGTTGCCCAGACTGGAGTGCAGTGGCCTCGACCTGCTGGGCTCCGGTGATCCTTCTGCCTCAGCCTTCCAAGGAGCTGGAACTACAGGCACGCGCTACCACACCCGGCTGATTTTTAATTTATTGTAGAGATAAGGTCTCGCCAAGTTGCCCAGGTGGGTCTTGAACCCGCGTGCTCAGGCAATCCACTCACCTTAGTCTCCCAAAGCGTGGGATTACAGGCTGAACCACCGAGCCCAGCTTGAAATATTTTTTGTAAATTATGTACAGTAGTACTTAATAAGGAAATGCAGTCCCTTTATTTTTAAAAAATAACCAGTTATTTTATTATAGAATAAAAATGTATCATATAAATATATTAATATGCTGTCTATAAGTAATTTTATTAGTTTTGTTAAGTTAGTATGACAGTGGCTGCTAGCATCCGAAGGCAAGATAGCCACCCTCTTGTTGTATTGTCCAATTGTTTAGAAGAGTATGTTACTGTCTGTATCTCTGGATTGTACTTTTGTCCTTGGGCCAGACTGTACTTTTGTCCTAGCAGCCCCAAGGTTATTTCTTTCCCCTCTGATGTGTAGAGGGCAAAATTCTTTTGGATAAAGCTATATGATTTCAACATGGATGACCAGGACCAAAAGGCTGGTACCTGTGTTAAATTAAAAATTAATTTGGTTTCCAGTGCCCTGATTTACCTGGGAGGTTGTTGGGGTGATGGTGAGCCAGTGCCAGGTAGTTTGGCAGGTTTGCAGGCCTCCATAGGTGGCCATTATTTGTGAGCCAAGTGCTCTCTCCTCTCTTCAGAAGAGAGTACACCTGCTTCCCAATGGCTTATTAACCTGTACAGTGGAAAAGGTCCAGGAGGTTAGGCCTCTTTGGGGCAACTATGCTTATAGTGCCCCCACAGGCTGTACCCATGATCAACAGACACCATCCCTTTAGCAGGTTTGTTTTTACCAGGTCTTTGATGGGCACTTGGAGTTTTGGTCGCTAATTGCGACTGCCAATTGGGGTGCCTCTTTGGCCCTCTGGTTCTGCTGCCCCCCCCCCCATGCTGACACTGTTTTGTTTTGGTTAAAAAGCTTAAAAGCTCATTTTTTAATAGGTTATACATATGAAACTTTTTTAACATTTTTCTGTTTGTGACAATCTGATGCAAAGCCCTTTAGAGTGAACAGACCACATGGATGTGTAATGATTTGTCCCTACTTATTTATAACTATGAATGGGCAAAGTTGTTAAGAACCTTTAAAAATTACTAAATTGTAGTTTCAGTCACAAGGCACAAATTGTCCATACCTTATAACTAGAACTACAGTGCAGCAACTAGATGAGAGTGATCTGTGCTCACAGAGTACCCAGTGCCCTATATATTTGGCAGATGTACTAGGCACAGACCAGTTTTTAAAACCCTATCATGTTATGGAAGGTGTGTAGCATTTAAAGTTTTACCTGTTTTACAAGAGGGTGTTAATTAGGCACAACAGGTGATTTTTTTTTGTTTATAAAACACAACTTTAGCAAACCTGATAAAACAAATAGTGGTGTTATTTAACATTAATGTGTTAACACATGGTAAAGTTGGAAATCATATTTATTAGAGCACTTGCAAGTTTGGGTGGAAAACAAATTAAATTACAATTAACAGCAGTTAGAACAGGAGAAAAAAATTATAACTAACTTGATTATATACCAAGATTTTTTTTTAAATAAATTCCCTTTTGTGATTCTTATCTTGGTTTTTATATACCATTGATGATGACATGCTTGGACTCTATTGTCCCTGTATTTTTTTCATATTATAGCTCCTTTTTTTAGTTGAAAGTAACTCAGATATTTAATGGACCTTTAATATAATTTTGAGATTTTTTAAATCACATGAAGAGTTTACCCATAAGCATTGTTTTATTCATTTTTAAATTTATTTATAGCAGTCTGCTTAATTACTTATGAAAACTATTTCCTGGCCAGTCAGTTTTTAGCATTTTACTGATAATTCAGAAGGTTTAGTGGTTTGGAACCAACAATTTTAAATTAGTCATACTTATAACAAAGCACTTATATAAATAGAGATTATCCTGGTCTTGGCTAGGCTTGTAATTTTATAATGTTTGACGAAATGTATGTTGACAGTTTTAAAGATTTTTTTATATTATTATTAATCATTAAAGTCATATGCATTTTATGAGTACTCATTTACATGAAAGCCAATTTGATAGCATGTTGGACAAAACATATAACAGGTATACATGCAAACATAATTAAACAAATCTAGATTTAATAACCTCATTTTTTAAATTTTGGTCACGAAACAGTAACAAGTTTATTTTTTTTTTAAGATATACAAATTTAAATTATATTTCTGACAAAATTGGAACCAGCATGCATGACTAAACTTTGTCTCAATAGGCAGTTTAATAAAAGCTGTGCAGGTTTAAATGATGTTTATATTTTTAGTTAGAACTGACTAAATTGTATAAGCAATACTAATAGAAAAAGGAGAAAGAAAGACAAAAACAAACTTAGAGAAAACTAAAAAAATTAAAATCAGAAATGGGTAACCAGAAAACAGAATTATGGCCATAAACAGAACAAATAAAACAAATTTAACCCGAGTAACATGAACATTCAGAGACCCTGTAGAGGGCCATTCAACATTACCAATCGATTTCACAGAGGGCCCAGGGCTTGCCCTTTGAGAGACGTATTCCATATTTCTCTGTAAACCTGACAGAGAAGTTTCTTAACATGGACTTGTAGGCTTGGAGCCCTTAGGCCCCATATTGTTAAGAACCAGTAAATCACAAGAGGCACCTGATGAGAAGCAGACCTCCAATTATAAAGAGATAAGCAAAGGCTAATAAAAGTTTATAGCCTAAATGTGAGTCTTGAGGTGTAGCAGAAGCACGTCCTTAGCAAAGAGCACAGCAAGGATGCAAAGAATGGAAAGGGGCCAACATCAGAAGCAATTAGAAGTCAAAGCGGGTACCCAAACAGAAACCAAATCATAAGCAATCAGAAGTCAAAGTGGGTACCCAAACAGAAACCAAATACTAAACCGAGACACTGTTCTACCAACGTCTTGGGTCAACAGAGTCTAAGAAGTGGCCTCGTCATGCTGAATTCTCCTTAACAGAGTTGTGGTCACATACAGATTAAACAGATTAAACAGATTCTTACCTCCTAGGAGAATGCAGATAGACTCAGGAATTTTGAAGCAATGGGAAGCCAGTAGTATTTCCAACTCCTTCCAAGCCAGATGAGAGTTTATGAGGCCCTAGAATATCCCAGAGGGTGCCTCCCCTACACCTTCCCCACCAAGCCAGGGAGAGCTGGAGCAAGGCCACCTCCTGAAGTTGGTGACTAAATTTCACTGGGGCCTGCAAATGTTATAGCTGGATTGTGAAAAATGATGCCAACATGCAGACAGGGTCAAATTATGAGTCTTTTACTGATGCCGGCAACTGAGAGTGGACTAGTGTCCCAAAAAACTCTCGACCCCAAACAAAGTAAGCAGGGGGTATTTAAAGGTAAAAATTGCATAAGTTGTACAGTTTATTTAATATTTCTTGGCAAAATGTTTGATTGCAAAGGGGTACAGATAGCTACAAAATTTGCACATCTAGGGAGTTTCCAAGTACTGAGGGGCACAAGAATGGTGGGTGTGTGATATGGTTACAGGAAGGTTATATATTGGGGTTATTTCTAGGTTAACATGAAAGATCTGTTACGAAATAAAGTTGCTTATGTCAAGCAAGCTATTACAGGTTATTATAGGTTTTTCAGATTAGCTATTTTGTTCATTTCACTATCACACAGAATGAAGTGTCTTGCTGGCAAGTATTTCTAGGCCTTGAGGCAGTGTATTTCACAACTATGGATATTTCTCTAGTCCTTAAACAGTCATATGCCACATAAAATTTCTGTCAAGTACAGACAACATACAAGATAGTGATCCCATAAAGTTATAAAGGGGCTGAAAGATTCCTGTTTCCTTGTGACACTGTAGCCATTGAAAGGTGGTAGCATGATTCATTGTGTTTTTTAGGTTTAGCTACATAAATACCACTGTTTTACAATTTCCTGCAGTATTCAGTACAGTAGCATGCTGTACAGGTTTGAGAAGAATTGTATTATTTCTTTTTAAAAGTTTGGCAGAATTCAGCAGTAAATCCATCTGGTTCTAGGCTTTTCTTGTTCTTTCCTATTCCACTTTGGTAGACTCTACATTTACCGTAATTTATGTATTTCCTCTGTTTTTTTCCATTTTGTTAGTGTAGAGTTGTTCATAGTTGTTTTAATGATTACTTCTATTTTTGAGGAATTAGTTGAAACATCTTAATTTTTATATATGATTTTATTTATTTGGATTGCCTCATTTTTTTCTTAATTAATCTAGCTACTGCATTTTTGTTTCATTGATTTTTTTTTGTATTGTTTTTGGTGTCTATTTCATTTAGTACTGCTCTGATCTCTATTATCTATTTTCTTCTATTAATTTTGAGTTTTGTTTTCTCTTGTTTTTCTAGTTCCTTGAGACACATCATGTTGTTTATTTGAAATCTTTCTACTTTTTTCATGAAGACTTTTATTGCTAAAATCATCCCTCTTAGTATTTTACCTGCTCATAGGTTTTGGTATATTATGTTTCCATTGACATTTGTTTCAAAATGTTTTTAATTTTTAAATTTTCTTATTAATTTCTGTATTGCCTCAGTGGTCATTCAGGTATTATTTAATTTCCATGTATTTGTACAAGTTCCAAAGTTTCACTTGTATTTTTTTTATTTTTATTCCTTTGTGATTTGGGAAGATACTTGATATGATTTTGATTTTTTAAAATTTGTCAAGTGTTGTTTTGTGTCCTTTGTATGGTCTATTCTGAAGAATGTCCCATGTGCTGATGAGAAGAATATGTGTTCTTCAGTTGTTGGATAAAATGTTCTGTAATGTCTGTTAGGTCAATTTGGTCTAAAATGCAGGTTAAATCTCCTATTTCTTTGTTGATTTTCTATCTAGATTATCTGTTCAATGCTAAGAGTAGGGTATTGAAGTCCCCAACTATTATTGTATTAGAGTCTGTCTCTCTTTGGACCTTCTTTGTCTCTTTTTTATGTTTTTTGACTTAAAGTCAGTTTTATTTGATATAAGTATAACTATTCATACCCAATTTTTGTTTCTGTTGCATATCTTTTTCCAGCTCTTTACTTTTAGTCTATAAGTATCTTTACAAGTGAAGATAATTTCTTGTAGGCAGCTTATAGGTGAATCATGTTTTTTCCCATTCAGTCAGTATACTTTGTTAGTAGGAAATTTAATCTATTTATATTCAAAATTATTATTGATAATACCTATTCCTGTCACATTTTTAATAATTTTCTGGTTTTTTATGTCTTTTGTTTCTTTGTTCCTCACTTTTTTTATGGTCTGGTTTAGTGGTTTTCTAAAGTGATAACATTTCACTTCTTTTTCTTTCTCATTGGTATATGTGCTTCCTCAAGATCATTATTTTGAAAAATTTTAAGCCATATTTTTAGATTTCCTTTATGTTGGATTGTGTCACTGAAGCATTATTGTGTTCATTGTGATGTGTCATATTTTCTTGCCTTTTCCTGTTTCCTTACATTGATATCTGTGCATCTGGTGCAAATGTTGCTTCTTCCAACTTTTTGGATTGGCTTTGTATGGGAATACTTTTTCCTACAGATATATCTATAGCGCTGGCTTGGTAGGGTGTTTTGACTATGATTTTGAGTGGGCTTATTAATGTCATCTCTGTATGATTTTTCAGCAGTAATCAGCATCAGTGTTTCTACAAACTCCTCAGTGGCTTAGTGTATGGTTATTGGAGGCTGTAGCAAATCTTTACCGGGGACTGGGACATTAGGCAGACTTTTCCTCAGGCATCAGTTGAGGCAGTGGCAGGCAGGACATGCTAATCCTTGAGCTCCTGGTTAACCTAAATTAAAGCTGGTACTTACAGGTCCAGGTAGGTTGGTCCAGGTGGTTTGCTGAGGTGCTGACTGTGGCAGCAGTGGACCAGGTGGGTGTGTGTCTCCTCAGGCATTTGGGTGGTGTGTGCGGCATCAGTGATGGCAATAGCTGTGTCAGACCAACTGTTGGGTCCCCGAACAGAGCACACAAGCACTGGCAGTGACAACAGTGAACCGGATGATTTATTCTCAGGTCTCCAGGTAGCACATTCAGTGTAGATCCAGTGGCTATGGTGGTGGTAACAGGCTGGTTGACTGGTTCCTGCAGCTTTTGGATATGCACATAGTCACTGGTAGAGGTCAAGGTTGGCCTATTTACAGGTACTCAGAAGGCATGTATGGACACCAATGATGGCGGGCAGAGTGAATTGATCTCAGGCCCCCAGATGACTTGTGGCGGGTAGGACAGACCCGTCCTCAGGTTCCCTGCCCAAGTGTGCTAGTGACTATAGTTTGAATTAATTGATTTCCAAGCCCTAGATGACACATGTGGGAACTGAAAGCAGTAGTGGCAGGTGGGGCAGGCCTGTCCTTAGGTTCCTGGATGATGTGCACTGGCTCTTGCTGTGAATGGCATGACAGGTTGATTGCTAGGCTTTCAAACAACATATAGGGACACTTGTGGCAGTGATCATCAGTGAGGTATACCTGTCCTCGGGTTACAAATCAGCATGGATGAATTCTAGTGGTGATGGGTGAGGCAGATGAATCCCAAGTTCCCCTAGTGGTATTTTCTGGTGTGTGGTGGCCCTGCCACTGAAGGAAGCAGAGTTTCTGTCTACGGTGGTGGTCCCAGGCAGAGGGATCTCAGGTCTGGAAAGCATATACTTCAGCCTCCGTTGTCCTGGGGACAGCCTCCCTGGTACGCTGCACTGCCCATTACCTAGGATGTAGGACACTGTGTGGGCTAGAGTGCTGAGGACCCTCCTGCACTACTAGGTTCAGCTGAAGCTCTCTGAGTGTGGCTTCAAGAATGTAGACATGCAGAGCTGTTGGGAAAAAGGCAGAAAGCGATCTGGTGGGGGCTAGGCTCTCATAATGGTTTCATGCTGCAACTGCTGTGTCTCAGGGAGTGTGAGGAACTCACAAGCTTCCTTTCTGGAATAGTGCCATTGAATGGACTCTAGGCATCTCCCTATACTAGTAGCAGGGCCAGCAGGGTTGAGTGGCTATTTTGTGGCTCAGATTACAGGAATTCTCCATGTGAATGTGGACCACTGCACTGGACATCTCTCACTTACATTCTCCAGCAATGGGATATTCCTCCTGGCGCCAAGCAGATCCCAGATGGGCTAGCTGCTTTGCTTCCCTCTCCATCTGTGCCTCAGAGGCTCCCTGCCACTTCTCTGCTGAACTCCAGTGTTTTCTTTTCAAAGCTCTATTCAACGTGTGGTTGTCTCACTATTTTGGTTCTTCTCTGTGAAGGAGACTCATGCCAAGTTTTGTAGTCAGCCATCTTGAAGCCTATAATGTGTTTTATTTATTTTTAGAATACCTCCTTCATTATTGTTCTTTGTCTTTGTAACTTCAGCTTTTCTGGTTTTAAATTATTTTATTTATTTTAGGCTCAGGTCCACAAGTGCATGTTTGATACATGGGCATATTGTGTAGTGGTGGGGATTGGGTCTCAGGTGGCCCATTCATCAGATAGTGAACATTCTACCCAATTGGTAGCTTCTGAACCTAAGCTATCCTCTCTACTTTCCCCCCATTTAATGGCCCCAGTGTTGATAAATTCTATCATTGTGGACAGTTAGCTCCCACATATGAATGAGAATATGTAGTGTTTAGTTTTCTGTTTCTGAGTTAGTTAGGATGATGTTCTCCAGCTCAATCCATGTTGTTGCAAAGTACATGATTTCATTCTTGCTTATGGCTGTGTAGTATTCCATGCTGTATATATACCACATTTTCTTTATCCATTCAATTGTTGACAGTCATGTAGGTTGGTTCCATGATTTTACTATTGTGAATGGAGCTGCATTGAACATATAGGTGCAGTACCCTTTTTATATAATTATTTCTTTTTCTTTGGGTAGATGCATAGTACTGAGATTACTGGATCAAATGCTAATTCTATTTTTGGTTCTTTGATACATCTCCATACTGTTTACCACAGAGGTTGAACTAGTTTATAATATCACCAATAGTATATGAGCATTTCCTTTTCTCTGAATCTGTGGAAACATCTATTGCTCTTTGATTTTTTAATAGTAGCCATTTTGAATGGTATGATGTCTCATTTAGATTTTAGTTTGCATTTCTCTGATGATTAGTGATGTTGAGCATTTTTTTCATATATTTGTTAGCTGCTTGTGTGTCCTTTTGGGAAAAGTGTCTATTTATGTCCTTTACCCACATTTTGATGGGATTGTTTGTTTTAAACATGTTGAGTTGTTTAAGTTCCTTATAGATTCTGGATATTAGTCTTTTTGTCTGAGGCATAATTTGCAAATATTTTTCCCACTCTGTTGGTTTTCTATTCACTTTGTTGATTATTTCTTTTACTGTGAAGAAGCGTTTTAGTTTCATTAAGTCCAATCTGTCTGTTTTTGTTTTTGTTGCATTTGCTTTTGGGGCTCCAAAATAAATTATTTGCCTAGGTCAGTGTCCAGAAGAATTTTCCCCAGGTTTTCTCCTAGGATTTTTATAGTTTCATGTCTTCCATTTAAGTCTTTAATCCATCTTGAGTTAATTTTTGCATATGATAGGTAGGGGTCCAATTTCATTCTTCTGCATGTGGCTAGCCAGTTTTCCCAGCACCATTTATTGAATAGGCTCTCCTTCCTCCATTGTTTATTTTGGTTGATTTTGTCAAAGATAAATTGATTGTAGGTATGTGGCTTTATTTCTGGGTTCTCTATGCTGTTCTATTGATCTGTCTATTATT
>CAUYQG010113905.1:0-15827 GCA_963574415.1 Tarsius wallacei
GTAGTTCCAGCTACTTGGAAGGCTGAGGCGGAAGGATCGCCGGAGCCCAGCAGGTCGAGGCTGCGGTGGCCGGGAGCGGCCACTGCACTCCAGTCTGGGTGACAGAGTGAGACTCCAACTCAAAAAAAAAAAAAAAAGTGACAACTAAAGCTATTCAAAATATTCTAGATTTATCTCAGACAGTTAAAGGCATAAATTAGGACCATCTGCTTGTTTGTTCTGAACACTTTTAAAACCTCTTTTTCTAGATTTACTCTCCACTTATAATTCTAGGGCCAGGTTGTAACTTGCCTCTGGGAGGTTTATTCAAGCCCTCCCTTCCCTAAAATTTCTGGGCTTTCTATCCCACCATGCTTCCTGGCAGGAGATTGATATTATCTCTCCTCAGGGGGATGTCACTATTAACCTAACTCTGAATACCAAATAGGTGATTAAGAACATCTTCTCTTTCAGGAATGAATTTAGCTGTAGTGGTACCAGGTTGGTAACAGTTTTGGCCAAGTCTAAACAGTAGTCTTTTCATAACCTCCTGGAGGGCTCCAGGTGGTTGGTACTATTTGTGCTCCCACACGTAGCTTTTAGCAGTTATTCCTAGAGGCAGCAGCTATCAAAGGTCCTCATGACTGCTTCAGTTTCTGTAGTAAGCTTTTGCATCTCTCACCAGTAACTGTCACCAATGATTATTTTCTACCAATATTAAAGGAAAGATGCCATTAAAAAACTTTTCAGATACTTAAATAATTATGAGTAACTATTCCCAGGGTCAATGAGAAGCAGGAAGGCAAGACCTGAAGAGGAAACCCTCTTAAGAGGGGTTTAAGTTCAGCTAAATTCTGTGGCTGCTCATGCCCACTGAATGAACCTAGTGGCACGTGGCTCCTTGTTCTCTGCTGGATCTCTGACTCTCAATCTGACTGCTTGTTTTGACATCCCTTTTCCACTTTGAAAAACCATCTCTTCCTCATTTCTTATTTTCACCTAGAATGTAATGCTTAAGTTCACTTGAAGTATCTAGATATCTTTTCATTATCTTTTGCTGGGAATTTCATTTTGACCATGGTTGTTCTCTCATGTATAAATTAAGGGTAATGCAACTTCTTTCTTTTGTTTGTTCATTTGATTTTTTTATTTATTAACTCAACACATGTTAATCAAGAAATCTGATTGAAGTTCATGAAGGAATGAGTGCGATGTAAGGAAATTATTATTATTGCCTCCTTTTTTCTTGACAACATGGACAGGCACCTGGAGTCCATCAGTTTTATCTTCTCTTCCTCATCAATCAGCATTTACTGTACACACAATTAAATAGGCCAATCTTTTATTTTTTTTCCATAAATATAACTTTCATAGTCATGTTTGTAAGTCTTGAGTACAATTTGAATGTAGCTTCAATAACACATTCTATGTATTTCTGCATTCTTTTACTTTTGTCCTGGATTACATGTTTATCTTTTAATATTTTTATCCTTTAATATAGGATTATTAACAATGTCTTATGTAATCATGCAATTTGATTTAATGTTTCCTTTTTATCTTTATAGAGATTAAGTAAATTTTTTAAATGTTAGAATAGTGCATGACACATTGTTTGTTAAATAAATTTTATTATAGAATTAATGTTTGACTGTTTCCAACATTCCTTTTGGCTTTACTATATACTCTAAAATAGTTTTATCTTTTTTTTCCCATAAGCATATTATTTCTATTTACTCTGTTGGTCATACATGAACTAGGAAAGCAATTCTCACTGTTTTCTCAATTTTCTTTTCAATAGTTGACCTATTGTCTTTTCTTTAACAGAATGAAATTTCCAAAAGAAGCATTGGGGGTAGAATTTTCTCATTTCTACTATACCGGGTCTTTAAAAAAGTGAATTATAAAAAAATCATTTCTCTACATCATTTACACAGTCTATTTGGTTAAGCAATCTATTAATGCTCTTTTCCTGTAACAGTATCTTATTTTGCTCTATCTTTATTTCACCCCATAACTCTTGCCATGTCTACTCATAGGATTAATAGTCTTTTTTCCTCACTAATCACTGTGAACCCACCAAGAAAATGCATTACTTACTACCATATGATGTTTTGATAAAAACAATTTTGTTCAAACTTTACACTAGAGATCGTAGGTCTCTTGGGACTGACCAGGAATTAGAGGTATCAGCTACCATAATCTCTTCAAATTTCCATGCCAGGAGAAATATCTTAAAAGTAGAATAGTATGTAAGGGTGTAGATTATAGCCATAACAACATATTTGATATTTAATAATAATGTCTAATTTAGTGGTGAAATATCACAAGACTTCAATTTCTTTTTTAGGTACCCCTAAACCGACCATCAAATGGTTACACAATGGTAGAGAGTTGACAGGCAGAGAGCCTGGTATTTCTATCTTGGAAGATGGCACATTGTTAGTTATTGCTTCTGTTACACCATATGACAATGGAGAGTACATCTGTGTGGCAGTCAATGAAGCTGGAACCATAGAAAGAAAATATAGCCTCAAAGTCCATGGTAAATATAGATAAAAATGCTAAACTTATATAACTGAATATGTGATAGTCTCCAATTCTTATAAATTGAAATTATGCCCTCAATGTAATATTATTTAATGTTAACATGAATAACTGTGTTATCAAGCAAAAAACAGATGGACTGATTACTTTTATTTATTTGGTTTAAAATTTCATGAAATTTTTACTGTGATATCAAAATTCAGTGGGAGGAAAAGTTACATAGTAAAAAAGTTCTTGACCCTAAGCTAATCCATCTACTTAGCCTCTCTAGAGGCAAGAAAAGTTATCAGCTTTGCATGTATGTATGTGTGTTGTATGTGTGTGTATGTGTGTGCATGTATATCTTCCCAGAGATGCTTTATGCATATTCAAGCAAATATGCATATATAACTTTGAATCCTCTTTTTAGTTATTAAAAATACACATATGGTAGAACATTGTGCCAATTACTTTGTGCCTTGTCTATTTCACTAGATAATGTATCTGGAATATTATTAATATTCCTAACTCTAGAGTATGATTCTGTATGGTTACACAATTATTTATTTAACCCTCCTTTATTGTGAGTATTTAGGTTGTTAACAGTTGTTTTCTATTATAAGTAACCCTTCAATGAAAAGCTTGTATATATTCCATTTACATAAGCAAAAGGGTACGTACATTTTAAAATTTGACAAATATTGGCTTCCATAGACACTGGGAAATACTCATTCTCAACAACAAAGTAGTAAGTCCTATGTGACTTAACAAAGACCTCAAAAGTTTGCATTTTGAGAAAATGTGTAATAAAAATATACTCTCTTTTAAATGTATCTGGAATTTCATCCTAAATTTTCAACCTTGAAATAATAAAGTAGAAGTCCAATAAGGGTTGTTACTTATAAATACATTGGTCAAGACTTTTCATTTATAATAAAGCATATGCTTAAATATTTCTAACTTTTCCAGACATCAAAAATCTCAGAATTTGTTTTCTAATGGACTTTATAAATTTATAAAGAAATTGTATAAATTCTATTTATTATAAAACTATCTGGCCATGACTTTTCTTCTTTTGCAGTTCCTCCAGTAATTAAAGATAAAGAAGAGGTAACAAACGTGTCGGTGTTGGTAAATCAGCTGACCAACCTCTTTTGTGAAGTGGAAGGGACTCCATCTCCCATCATTATGTGGTATAAGGATGATGTCCAGGTAAATGGAGACATCCAAATATGTATCATTCCTTGCCTCTGCATCTGAAATAAAGTGTCCAGATGTGTATTTCTTAATAATATCAGCATCTTACTTGCGTTTTTAATTATGCATATTTATTAGTATTGGATATAACACTAACTATTTTGGCTCTTAAAGGTGACTGAAAGCAGCACTATTCAGATTGTGAACAATGGGAAGATTCTAAAACTCTTCAAAGCCACTCCAGAGGATGCAGGAAGATATTCTTGCAAAGCAATTAATATTGCAGGAACTTCTCAGAAGTACTTTAACATCGATGTACTAGGTAAGGAAAACATTCTTTAAAAAAAGCAAAACTACGATTCCAATGCATTTATTACATATTAATAATATAGGGTTGACTATATGCAAAAATAAAGAGATAAAAATAAATTGATAAAAGAAATATTTGTTTTACTGTCATTATTTTGTCTGTAATATTAGTTAATCAGAAACACATAATATAAAATGTTTAAGAGTATGCATTATTTATTACACAGAGATACCTTTGAATTATAGACACAGAAGTAACAAATACCTAGAAGAGGTACTGTCTTGTGTCAAATAGGAAATTATTCCTCTTGTTGATTTCTCCAGTTAGGCGGGCAGGAAATTCTCTGGGAGATACCTATATAGGATGATGCAGCATATAACACATTCATGCTATACACGTCTCCTAAAGCTGCTGGGCTGTACTTGAATTGGAGAAGGTGGCAAATCCACCAGATCCACCTTTCTCTGCATTCTAATTAACTTGCAACTAGGTCAGCCCTGATTCTAATTAAGGGTAGAAAATTCTGAGAGCGGGTAGCAGAGGTAGCAGCTCTCAGTAACTCGGGATATAAGACATTTCTAATTGTAATCATAAGTTTAGAGTTTTGTAATTTTAGTTTGTGAAATTATATTTGCCATTTACAGTTCACTCAGTGATAAAATGACCTTCTCCCTTTTCAATATTTTGCTCCTCATGATGGGCAGGTAATTTGTAAGTCTGGAGTCAATGTGAGGTTGAGGAATCATACCGCATTAAAATTATCATTCATAAACTACCATAATATCAAAATAATTTCTCTCATTAGTTTTTACAAAGCCTAAAATTTTTTCTCCCTCAAATTACTATCATCAAATTTAAGTATGGGCTGTAAAAACAAATTAAGTAAGTTTTTGTCATTAACCTCATCGGCGTTATTTCTCTTGGCACTCTTTTACTCCTATGACTTTTAATTCCATCTGTGGGCTTTTGACTCCCCCCTTTGCTTTTCATCTCCAGTTCAGACTTCTGTTTTGAGCTCTAGTGGTAGATAGCTAATCTCTATAGGATCTTGACCTGAATATCTTAATTGCATATTAAACAGAAATGCCCAGTGAATGTTCTCGTTGCCTTTAGTAAATCATCATAGCAGCTAGTACCTCCATTCAGCCACATGCTTCTTCTAGAACCTGGGACTCTTTCTTTCTACAACCTTCTCTCTAACTCTTTAAATCTTCCTCTATCCTGTTATGCCTATTTCCTAATTCTGTATTAAATTATCTACTTCTTTACATTCCACTGTGAATATATATCATTGCCTATACACTGAATTAATGTGATAGCTCACTTATATTCTAAATTGCTTTTACACATGAGTTTAATATGCTTCAAAATGAATCCTATAGTATTATAATTCTTGCATATACTTGCCCTGCTAGCAAATCTTTCATGAATGTGCTTCTATATTTAAATTTAACATCTAAGTACACAGATGTATAAAGAAAAGGGATTATTGTGTGATCGTTTATTTTTAACATTAAGATCTTGTTGAAATGCTATAGAAATCATTGATTGTCTGCTTCCCATCCCCAAATCTTCTTGGTAAGTCATATATCTTCATGATACAATGTCTTTGTTCAAGTTCCACCCACCATAATAGGTGCCAATTCTCCAAATGAAGTCTCAGTTGTCCTAAATCACGATACCACCCTTGAATGCCAAGTCAAAGGCACTCCCTTTCCCGTCATTCTCTGGTTCAAAGATGGCAAGTGAGTATCTTTTCTGCTTTTGCTTCAAGGGTCCATTTGATAGGAAATTGGTGTGTAAATGCCTGTGGATTTTCTCCCTCTTAATTATTTATCATATAGAATATTACTAAATAAACATAAGGAAAAAACAACATGACTCAAAATGGTCTTAAATCTTGCAATATCTTTTATTCTTATTAATTACAAGGCTCTTATACATGTTGGGAATTTATTTTAGAGACATAGAGAAACTCAAATTTAATATCCACTAAATGTCGTTTGTACAAGAGTCAACTGAAAATTGCAAGATATAAATGCAAAGATAATTTTGTCTTTACATGGAATTGACTTAAAAGGAAAATGTGTTTATGACAGCAAGATGAGTACTTGAGCGAGTTCTGTTTGTGGGCAAAAAGGAGCCACAGAACAACCAGATGCTTCTCAGACTGCAAGTCTCAGGTGCTGCTGAGATTTTCCTGCACTGAAATGGTTGCAGTGATACATGTTGATTGTAAGAATTTATTTCCTATAGAATGGTCACAGTTCATGCATTATTATAATTTCTGGAAGCAGATATTTAAAGCCTAATTAGCAAAGAGTCAAAATTTGCAGTGTATGAAATAAAGGATTGTATCCAAACTTTCTAAAAATCGGTAATAAACAGCCAGGCTCGGTGGCTCAGCCTGTAATCCCGCGCCTTTGGGTGGCTGAGGTGAGTGGATTGCCTGAGCCCGTGGGTTCGAGACCTGCCTGGGCAACTTGGCAAGACCTCATCTCTACAATAAATCAAAAAAAATAAGCCGGGCGTGGTAGCGCAAGCCTGCAGTTCCAGCTACTTGGAAGGCTGACGCGGAAGGATCGCTGGAGACCAGCAGGTCGAGGCTCCGGTGGCCGGGAGCGTGCCACTGCACTCTAGTCTGAGCGACAGAGTGAGACTCCAACTCAAAACAAAACAAAACAAAACAAAAAATCAGTAATAAAGACAAAGCAACATAGAAAAATGTATGGAGGGTGTGAACAGGCAATTAAAAATATAGATGAGTAATAAACACATTAAAAGATGCTTGTCTATCAATAATTTGATGAATAATAAAATTTTGTTCTTCACAGGACATATTGACAAAAAGAGTAAAGATTTTAAAATGTCAAATGTTGGCTAGAATGTGGGAAATCAGGATATAGTACTCTGATGGGAAAGATATCAATGAGTACCTTGAAAAGCTACTAATTAAAATTAATGGAATCTGTTAAAATTTGAATGCCCATGTGCTTTGATACTGTCATTATACTTTCAGTATCCAGGAGAGGGAAGCAGTCATACATGTTCACAGGGAGACTTGTACAAGGATATTCACTGCAACACCGTGATGGCACAAAAGTGAAAACTGGCTAAAGCCCAACATTAGGAGAACAGGCAGATAAATTATGGAACTTATGGCATAGTCGTATCATGAAACACTGTATACCATTTAAACAGAGTAAAGGCAAATGTACTAAAAACAGCTCCTTAGAAGTAGTAGAGTGAGAAGGAAAGCAGAACAACAACATATTACTTATATATTAAAACTTTAGATTTATTTGGGACTATATTTATGAACAAAAATGTTTAGAAAAACACGTGAAAGAATACAAATAAAACTGATAATGGTGAGAAGGCTACAAGACTCACATTATGGGTAACAGACCTGATTTTTTCTCATTATAATTCTTACTTTTTGTTTACATTTTTATTTTACTTGTGCAATTAACAATCAATAAAAGTCTCAAAGTTACTTAAATGTGGGTAGCATATTATCAAATAGTCACTTCATTTAAAACTTAAAATGTGGGCAACCCCTTCAGGTCTCCTCCTACTCCGGGACCTTTTCTGTTCTCTCAATAAATCTTGCTTTCACAAAACAAAAAACAAAAAACCTTAACATGTACAAAATTACTTTATTCTCTTAAGGTTTATAGAAAGTGTCTTACTAAGAAATAATAAAAGATGCTACTATAGAAAATTAAATGTGTTTTTCATTTAATTGTGTAGTTTGACTAGTGGCTTATTAACATAACAATGCATTTAATTATTTATGATATGGATAAATCACTGAAACTTTTAAAAAACCAGCTATAGATCTTCCTGAAAGAAGATCAATAGATTTTAAAGATGTTATTATTAGCATATCATCAACTTCAATAACCATTGATGCTTTAAGTATTAAAATAAACTTGTTGCCATTACATAAAGCGAGCATTTGGTAGCAGTCAATAAATGACTGTATAGTAGAAAAGGATTTCAACCAAAAAAAGACCTCTGTAACAACTATATCCAAACTTTTTTTTGGCATAAATATATTTCAATATTTGTGATTACATGAACATTTATATTTATTAAAATACCTGCCTTCTAGAGAAGTTGGCAAGATAATAACCATTCATGCTACTGTGAATACTTTTTCAGGTATTGTAATGATATTGGTTTAAAAATAATATTGCTTGGCCTGAAGTTCTTATAATCTAATATTCAACTTTTAGTTTTTCTTTTCCAGATGATGGTAGAAATTTTGGCTATGGAAACAAAAAATACAAAAATACAAAAGTAATAAGAATACAAATGGGTAAATGAATGAAACAACTATGTAATGACACTACTGGATTTTACTGCTATTGATATTATTAAGCAATGTAATATCACTACTATTGATATTAAGTTTGAAATGGAGAAAATTTTTGTCTCAAAGTGATAATTACCTAACTTTCATTAGTAAAGTGGTTTAAAAATTTCATTCTTCTGAATAGGAGTACTAATTATATCACTATCTTTTAAATCAACTTTAATTTATATATTCACATATATGTGTATATACACACATATATTACAGACATATATATACATATATACATATATATATATATATAACAAATATATTTTTAGAGACAAGGTCTTATTCTGTCACCCAGGCTGGAGGGCAGTGGTCTGATCATAATTCACTGTAGCCTCAAACTCCTAGACTCAAGCAATTCTCCCACCTCAGTCTCCCACTAGGTAGAACTGCAGGCATGCACCACCATACCCAGCTAATTTTTAAAATATTTTTGTAGAGATGGACGTCTTCCTATGTTGCCTGGGTTGGTCTTGAACTCCTGGCCTTTAGAGATTCTCTTGCCTTGTCCTCCCAAAGTGCTGAGATTACAGAAATGAGCCATAAAGCCCAACTTTCTTCATATTTTTAACCTTGTACTACTTAGTGATTTTTGTTGTGATTAATAAGAAAAAATAAATAAAAATAGACCCATGTAATAAAATTTTAATTTTTTTAGGCCTTTATTTTTGGAAGATCCTAATATTGAACTTCTAGACAGAGGACAAATTTTGCATATAAAGAATGCACGAAGAAGTGACAAGGGGCGCTATCAGTGTACTGTGTCTAATGCTGCTGGCAAGCAAGCCAAGGATTTAAAACTGAATATCTATAGTAAGTGTGATTTTTATGCTTTTTATTATTATCAGCTCTCATTATAAATTGAAAATCAGGGTTAATGTTAACTACTCTCTTATCCAATATTGAATAATTTAGAATGCTACTTATTACTTTAAAAGAAGGAGTCAATCTTCATATGTTTAAAAGGCTAGATGTTGCATCTAATGTTAATACATTAAATATAGACTTCTTCAAGTGATCTGGTGATTTATGTGTGATCTCATGTAATAGGTCCAGAATTTTCTAATTGATTAGTATATACACAAATCAAATGAGTGTATCCTTGAAGGGATTTTTTTTAAAAACTCTAAAAATTATAGAGATGCATGAAATAGGATGAAGCTGATGGTATGCAGACAATTCAGTTGTTTTATTTTCATTCCTTCTTGGCCTTTATCCTGACCATGTGGTAATATTTTAAATGCCTGTTTATGCTACTGTTTGCACTGTTTTCCCCCTGTTAAGTCCCAACCAGAAATACATAGCCCCTATTTTCACAAAAATTATCAACTCCCCCAGAGGAAAAGGATTGCCAAACTCATTTTAATTTTTACGAATAGAGCCATAGGTAGGCACATGAACATTGTGTTGAAGTCAAAGAGATTTATGCAATGGAAAGGAATGGAACTCAACAGACCAGCAGCGCTTACCGGTGGCTCTCCTCGCTGCACTGTCTTCTGTCTTTCTGTCTTTCCTCCTCACAGGATCCTCCCAACCAAAAGTGGTTACCTATGACATTATGCTTGTTTGTTTTCTTCATAGCAGATATTGCTGTCTGATATTTGATAGCTTAGTTTTAGGTTTATTTACTTATTAACTGTTTCTCTACAAGGAGACTAAACTTAATAAGAGCAGGCCTTTGTTTTGCATGTTCCTTACTTTAATATCTGATACACAGCAACCCTCAAGAAATATTTGCTAAATGAATGAATGGTTTAGTGTTACCCTGTCCAATACGGTAGCCACTAGCTTCATGCGACTTTTGAGCATTTAAAACGTGGCCTGTCCAAACTGAGATGTGCTGTGGTATAAAATACACACCAGACATCAAAGATGTAATAGGAAAATAATGTAATTATCAAATTAATAATTTACATTGAACACATACTAAAATATTGGATATATTGGCTAAGTACAATTAATTCCCTCAGTTTCTTTTCATATTTTTAAAGGTGAAATTAAAATTACACAATTGATTTGCATTTTATTTCTTTTGTACAACACTGCTTGAGTAATTCGTAAGAGCTTAGGCCTCTGAGACAGACAGAACCTTGTCAACCTCTGCCACTTACTAGCTCTGTGACTTTGGATAAATTGCTTAACTCTTCTGAGCTTCAGTTTTCTCAGTTATAAAACAGTGATAATAATACTACCTACATATTAGTGGAATTGTGAAAATCAAATGCTAAATACTTTAGATGAATTATTTGTTTTATCATAAGAGCTCAATAAATGTCATTGTTAGTGATTGTATTTCCTTAAAATTTAAAATACATATAAAATTTAGCAGGATTTCTATATCACTTAACTGCATTCCAAATTTCTCTTTTAAAATGTTAGTGTCTTTATGTAAAATTCAAATAACTTTACTGAATTAGAGAAATTAAATTTAATTCAGGCTTTTAAATCATTCATAACTATAAATAAAAGCCTATGTAAGAAATTAGTCATAAAAAGACATGTCCTATAAAATAGAGTAAGATTACTGCAAGATTAGCTAAGCAAGCATCCAAGTTAAACAAAAATGTTATTGCTACCATTGGCTTCCTACCAGAGCCAGACATTTAAACAATAGGTGCAATATTTTTACTAAACTGTCAAGTAGTCTTCTCTACACTGTTGTGTGGTTGCCAGGATCTGTGATGAACAGATTTTGGTGATTCAGTAAGACTCTTATTTCCATGGGACTTGGGTTCTTTCCTTTCAGATCCTCTTGTTCACTCTGTATGATGCTTTAAGGCACACAGAAGAGAGGGTTCTGTAACGATTAAACCTTCTGGGATTGTCTGAGATGAAAGGCATTGTAATATTGTAAAGTTTTGTATATGGTAATTCAGAAAATAATGCCATTTCCTCTCTAGCAATGCTTGCCTGTACCTTTTAAGCTTACTTTATTTCATGTGTGAAAATGCTTTTATTCCTAAAAAGGAAAAAATATGAAAAATATACCATTCTTTGACTTACTGTGAAAAATATGTATGTAGATTTCAAATTGAGAATGTGCCTCACACTGCAATTGGTTCATTCACTTTCTTTATTTACATACTCACATGAGGATAAAACAGGTGGGTTGGTTCACCTGCAAAGTAGAAATTAATATTGTACCTGAATAAGGAAAGAAATGGAGACAAAATAAAAGGGGAAAATAAAAGAGACAGAGGAAGGAAAAGGAAAGGCAAATGAAGAACGTGAAAGAGGGAAGAAAGTAAAAGAGATTGTAGTATCTTATTGGGAGATTGTGTAAATGCACAACTAGTAGTTCTGAGGCAAGGGTTTCTTTTAAAATTTATGTATTTATTATGGAGTTCAAGTGAGGTTTTACTACATAAGTAGTCTGCGTGCAGGTGAAGTTTGGGCTTCTAGTTGGCCCTCACTCCCCCTGGTAGTGGACCAGGTATGCATTGTGTTATCCCATACCCCCACCCTCCCTCCTCCCTTCCTCCCCTGAGGCAAACCTGAGGCCCACAGGTGGGTTTTAGAGGTCTGAGAGCTTCCCTAAATTATATAAACTTATTTGAGTGTGTATATGTGTGTGTATGCACACATATGTGTATTTTAATGTGCAGTATATTCATATCTTAATCTGTAAACTCCTCCTCCAAGCAGAAGTACAGCTCTCAGGCAAATATGTAAGAATGAAAATGAAATAGGAAGTGAAACATTTATTTGTCAAATTTAAGTAGCGTATGGTATGGTCTACCATCTACTGCAAATGTTGTTTAAAAATAGATCTTTTTTAGCCAGGCTCGGTGGCTCAGCCTGTAATCCCGCGCCTTTTGGAGGCTGAGGTGAGTGGATTGCCTGAGCCCGCGGGTTCGAGACCCGCCTGGGCAAGTAAGACCTCATCTCTACAATAAAATCAAAAAGTTAGCCGGGCGTGGTAGCTCGCGCCTGTAGTTCCAGCTACTTGGAAGGCTGAGGCGGAAGGATCGCCGAAGCCCAGCAGGTCGAGGCTGCGGCGGCCGGGAGCGGCCACTGCACTCCAGTCTGGGCGACGGAGTGAGACGCCAACTCAAAAAAAAAAAAAAATAGATCTTTTTTAATATAAATGATATTACTTTCTAAAACATTTATGAAGGATAGAGATTTGTTTGAACCTATATTTTGGCTTTGTTAATATAGCATTCAACTAATTAGGCTAGCCAGGAGATTTAGGAAGTTGGAGCCAAAAGTTTGATTTGCATTTATAGATTAATATATGGCATGGTCTCAATCACATAAAATTTAAAGCCTGAATAAAATTCTCTTTCTTATAATTTTTAAATGGTGGTGTGATTTTGTATTAATTAATCATCTATAGCAGGACTTGGCAAGCTTTTTCCATAAGGGGCAAAATAGCAAACATTTTAGGCTTTGCAGATCATGAAGCAAAATCAAGAATATATATAGATACATATATAACAAGATAGAAATAAATTTCTACAAAACTATTTATTTTTAGTATTGTAATTGCTTTGTAATACAAGTGTACCAATGAGAAGAATGGAATTATTTGGTGAGAGATAACATTTTGCTTAAGTGGGGTTCAAAGTTAGTATTCCCTAGCATCAAAATAAATTGCAATCTGTTAATGGTGATTAGTAATGATATTTTATCTATTTCATCTTTAAAAGCATCTTTTCATACAGATAGGCACTGCCTAATACTGATATTGCTTCGCCAGCAAATGATTTCAATTGAGTGTATTCATCAGTGGGAAGGCATATGTAGAAGTCTATATTCTTCTCTTGATATCTGACTTTTAGAATGTCATTACACTGCAGATTAATCAATTCTAGTTGAAGGTTAGATGGAAGATCTTCATTTTCAAAAATGAATAGATTTTTAAAAAATTTTACAATCATGGGATACGAGTGAGGATTTGTTACATAAGTATATTGTGTGAAGGTGAGGCTTGGGCTTCTGACTAGCTCTCCTCTCCCCAACACTGGGCATAGTACCCAATGGGTGGTTTTGTATCCCTTATCTCCCCTCCCTCCCTCCTTGAGCAGTACCCAGTGTCTATTATTCTCATCCTTGTGCCCATATGTTCCCAATGTTTAGTGTCCACTTACAAGTGAGAACATGTGGTCAGTTTTTTGTTTCTGTGATAATTTACTTAGAATAATGGTCTTCATGTTGCTTCAAATGACATGATTTTGTTCTTTATGACTGTGTAGTATTCCATAGTAGAGGCTTTGTCAAAGATAAGTTGGTTGAGAAATTGAGGTTTTGCTTCTGGAACCTCTGTCCTGTTCCATTGGTCTTTATACCTGTTCTTGTACCAATACCAGGCTGTTTTGATTATTGTAGCTTTATAATAAAGTTTAAAGTCTGGGAGTTTGATACCTCCTGCTTTGTTTTTTTTTTTTTTTTTTTTTTTTTTCTGCTGAGGATTGTTTTGGCAATTCGTGGTTGTTTATGGTTCTGTATGATTTCCTGTATTGTCATTTCCAGGTCTGAGAAGAATGCTACTGGCAATTTAATGGGTGTTGCGTTAAATCTGTAGATTGCCTAGGGTAGGATGGACATCCTAACAATGTTGATTCTTCTAGTCCATGAGCATGGAATATTTTTCCATTTGTTTGTGTCATCTTTGATTTCTTTAGGTAGTGTTTTATAGTTTTTGTTGTAAATATCTTTCACTTTTCTGGTTAGGAAGATGCCAAGGTATTTCATTTTTTTTCTGGCTATTGTGAATGAGTATGTACTTTTTATTTGGGTTTCTGTTTGTTTATTGTTGGTGTATAGAAATGCAACTGACTTTTACACATTGATTTTATACCCTAAGACTTTGCCAAAGTCCTTTATCAGTGCAAGGAGGTTTTTGACAGAATCTCTTGGGTTTTCAAGGTATAGAATCATGTTATCTGCACAGTGGAATAAAAGTAAATATCAACACCAACAAAGTTCCCCCAAAACTCACAAAGATATGGACACTAAGCAGCATGATGCTAAGCAACTCCTGGGTCAACGTGGAAATCAAAACAGAGAATAAAAGATACCTGGAAACAAATGAAAACAAAGGAACATCTTACCAAAGCCACTGGCATGCCATGAAAACAGTACTAAGTAGGGAATTCATATCTCTGTAAATACACATGAAGATAATGGAAATGTCACAAGTTAACAGCCTGATAAATCACTTAAGGGAGCTGGAAAGGCAGGACCACCAAAACTCTAACTTCAGTAGAAGACTGCAGATCACCAAAATAAAAGCTCAAATTCGGGACATAGAAGACAAAAAGATTAAAAAAAAAAAATCAACGAAACAAAAAACTGGTTAAACAAGAAAGGATCAACAAGATTGATGGTCCCCTAGCTAGACTGACCAAGAAAAAGAGAGAAAAAGCCCAAATAAAAACAATCCAAAATGCAAAAGATCAAGTCACAACTGACCCTGAAGAAATACAAAAGATTATCAGAGACTACTATGTACATGTATTTGAAAACTAACTTGAAAAACCTAAAGGAAATGGAGGACTTTCTGACATCACACAACCTCCCTCAGTTGAAACAAGAAGAAATTGAGACCCTAAATAGACCTACAACAATCCAGGAAATTGTGTCATAAGAAAACTACCTTAAAGAAAAAAAAAGCCCTGGACCAGATGGCTTTCCAGCAGAAGTCTATAAAACTTACATGGAGGAACTGATACCAATCCTACAGAAAGTGTTCCAGGCGATTAAGAAAACTGGAACTCTCCCCAAATCATTTTACGAAGCTAACATCACATTGATACCCAAACCAGGTAAAGATCCAACAATGAAAGGCCAATATCCTTGATGAACATAGATGCCAAAATTCTCAAGATCCTAGCAAATCAGATTCAACAAAATATCTCAAAAATCATCCACCATGACCAAGTGAGCTTCATCCCTGGGATGCAGGACTGGTTCAACATTTGTAAGACCATAAATGTAATTAAATACATCAACAGATGTAAAGACAAAAACCACATGATTATATCATTAGATGTGAGCATGGAATGTTCTTGTTGGCGCAAGAACATAGCGCCAACCATGCTGCCCATCAAAAGAGGACTGGAAAAAAAATGTGGTACATATACACAATGGGATGTTACACATCCACAAAGAAGAACAAAATCATGAACTTCACAGCAACCTGGAAGGACTTAGAGTCTATAATACTGAGTGATCTTTCACAGAAACTAAGAACTGAGTATCACATGTTCTCACTCATAAGTAGACCTTAAACAATTATCGTAATACTATAAGAAAAGAATTGACAGTAGTGGGAAACTGCCCAGATGGGGGCAGGCAAGCAGGATTAGCAGTAATGCAAATCTGCCTGGGGAAGGGGAGCCACACCTCATCAACAAGGGTACCTGCATAATGAACAGTTGTATACCTAACCCTGAATTGTACCCCACATCTTCAAAATAAAAAAATGAGAAGTTAAAAAAAAAA
>CAUYQG010113906.1:0-35974 GCA_963574415.1 Tarsius wallacei
TATTGTGAACAATGCTGCGATAAACATATGTGTGCAGGTATCTTTTTTATAGAGTGATTTGAGTTCTTCCGGGTATATTCCCAGGAGGAGGATGCAGGGTCATATGGATGGTCGATTTTTAGAAATTTTAGAACTGATTTCCACAGAGGCTGTACTAGTTTACACTCCCACCAACAGTGTAGAAGTGTTCCCTTTTTGTCACATCCTCTCCAGTATCTGTCATTTTTTGAGTTATTGGTGATGGTCATTCTGATTGGAGTGAGGTGGTATCTCAGTGTAGTTTTAATTTGCATCTCCTTGATGACTAGTGAGGCTGAACACTTTTCACAGAAACAAAGAGCTGAGTATTACATGTTCTCACCCATAAGTGGACCTTGAACAACTACCGTATATTATGGTAAGGATGGACAGTAGCAAGAAACTGCAGGGGTGGGGGGCAGGGAGGTGAGATTGACAGTAGTTGATATCTGCCTGGGGTGGAGGGGCACACCTCATTAACAAGGGTACCTGCACAATGAATATTTGTATACCTCACCCTGAATTGTACCCCACAATTTTAAAATAAAAACTAAAAGAGGAAAAAAAAGAAGTAATTAAGTTTGTGTATACCAGTGGAATCAGACCTTCTTCTATTCCACCTCATGTTAGTGGTTTTTTCCCATGAATACCTACCTAGTTTACCATAATTAGCTTTAATGTCACTCAACTCAGTTTTAAGGAATAGATACTGTTTGGGGTGAATTACGTTGCTCTAAAAGATATGTTGAAATTTAATCTCCACATTCTGCAAATGTGACCTTATTTGGAAAAAAGGTCTTTGCCAATGACATCAAATTATGATATGGTCATATTGGATTGATGTGGTCCCTAATCCAATGACTGGAGTCCTTATAAGAAGAGGGAAATTTGGACACATATTGGGGAGAAGACGGTCATGTGAAGGCAGAGGCAGAGATTTGAATTATTCATCTGCAAGCCAAGGAACACTAAAAATTGCCAGCAACTACTAGAAGTTAGAAGAAAAGAAGGATTTCTGCCTTAGAACCATCAAAGAGACCATGTTTGCCCCGACAGTTTCATTTCAAACTTCTAGATTCCAGAATTGTGAAGAATAGAATAATTTTTTGTTGTTTTAAGCCACCCAATTTTGTGCCTTATTAGACCAGCCTTCAAAAATAAAATCAGGTATCTATTTTATTTTTTAGATAAACATTTGCATACATTGTAGACAGTGAGTAACATTGCTCATGTTTTATCCCGTAAGAAGTTTCAACTGTAAGACCTGAATATTTGTAGGGCTTGGTTAACTTACAATTTGTGTTGATTTGACTGCTAAAACAACCCCGCCTATGAAACCAATTAGCAAAAGTGCAACTGCCTTTATTCTCAATGCTCTTTTGATGACTAGATGCCACATTCTAAAGTTTTAGATTTATCAAATTAATCTGAGCCATGGAAAACCTACCCCAAATATCTTCTACAGAAAGAAATGGGAATGGTCTATTTCCTAGTGTGAGGCTTTAATTTATGTGACTTCACTACCTCCATTCATTTCAACATTCACAAAAACATCAAAAACAATCTCATAGTATCACTCTGTAAGGAAAGATTCTCAGTGTTTCCATAGGAACTAAGGATGCTAATCAAAAGTGAAGTTCATGTTAGGAAAATCCTCTCTTGTGGGAAGCTTACCTTTTAGGGCAGGTCTTGGAGCCACATGCTGTAGAGTTACTATATGTTAATGATTCCTAAGAGAAAAAACAAAAATACAAAAATAAATACATTTTTTCAGGTATAGATAGGTTGATATGTAGGTAATACTTAATTATAATCTTCCCATTCTAAAATTAAATTAGATTAAATTAGGAGGAAATGAAAATTAAATACAGTCGGTATGGATTTCCAGCTTGATAAAACTGCATAGATTGGGAGCCAGGATGCCAGGTTCTATTCTCTGCTTTGCCTCCCATGAGCTGAATGATTTTGGACAAGTCAATCACTGTTCTGTCTACCGCCCTTGTTAGTGCAGTGGCTCTAGAGGCCTGTGATATTTTGTGGTATTCAGATTTAGTAAGACACAATTTCCTAAGAAAGGTTTTAAAATAATAAAATTGAGCAATGAACTAGGAGACTTCTTATGGTTTTTGTTAGATATATGAATATATAAAATGAGGGTAACAAAAACAACAAAAAACAAAACTGTCTTCACATAAATTATATATTCTCTTAAAACTACCAGCTTAAATTTTAATTGTGAAATAATTTTTACCTCAGTGTACTCATCCCTAAAGAAATAAATTTCTTCCCCTCTTAAAAATATCTACACTTAATTTTACGAAGAATAAATGCATATATTTATATTTTTTGTTTCTATGTTTGTATCCTCTAACAAAGTTTCTACTATAGATAACTTTAGTTATGAGTAAACTATCTGTCTTGTAACTTTTTAAAAAATTGAAAATATCATTTTATATAGATATATAAGGCTTAGTCAATCAGGAATACCTTTAATTACAGAAGTCTATTCTGGTTTATATTTAAATAAAAATGCTGTATTTTCTTGATTAGCCATAAATAAATCATCACTTCTTAAGTGTATTCCTTCTCCTGCTGGATTGCAAAATAATTCATCTCTATATTAAATACCTAACTACCTTTACTCTCAAAATAGTATAATAATAACCCTAAGGTAAGGACCCAACAAGTATTCTTCATACTGTTAATATATTTAGAACTGTGATTTTTTTCCCTGTATTTTCTTACATATTACAAAACAAAAATAAGGTTCCACATATTATGGTGACACGTATAAGTATTTCCCATGGAATAGAAAAAAATCTATATTCAAGTTAACTCTAAATCACAAGCACATTGCCATGTGTTGTTGTTGTTGTTGTTGTTGTTTTAAATAGTATTTTTGAGAGGACAGAAAAGCTCCCACAGTGGGAGGGGACTCGAGGGGGTTGCCCTGTTTTGTTTTAATATGGTCAGTTACCAGTGGTATGGACGAGAGCTGGTTACAGAAATTCAGTACATATCGAAAAGCCTGACTTTATCTTTCTTACATTAAGGACAGACAAATGTAAAACTAAAGCTGCATTTACAACTATTGGCATCATGTGCAACCTATCAATAACAGAAACAATTAAAATAATAATACAAAAGACATCGGTCAAAGATTTGTACTTTCTTTTCAAGTATTACTAAAAACTTTTCATGTATATACATTTATTTTTTTTCTTCTTCACAGAATGAAGGTGGAGATTATATTGTAGTCTATCGAGTGGAATGATAAATACTTGAAATAAAAACTTAAGTTATAATTTTATTCATTAGAATAATAATTATGTCCCTCTTGTTTGAAAGCACAGCTCTAGAACAAGTTCGTAGGATGGTATATTGGTTCAAATATTTACTAAACTTATGATCTTGAACAATATATTAATTGATATAAGCCTCAATTTTACTTCTAAAGTAGGGACAATAACAGTATTAATCCTCAAACAATTATTTCAATTCTCAAATTGATAATTAAAGTACATAATAATGCAGGTTAGGTAGTCAGTCTAATCACTAATTAAATTAGTATCTACTAGTAGTAGTAGTAACATTGATAAGTGATTCTCATACATTATGGACAGTCTCATGAATGGTGACTTTATATTAAAAAAGCAAAGTCAGCATCTAAATAAAACACATGCTCCCAAATGTTTGCCCAATATAGAGAACATTATTAAATGTATCCCTTTAATTTTTGTAGTTGTTTTCAGAGGGAACTTCAGCCAAAAGAATGAATCTGTTGGGTGAGCTAGCATATCATGAATACATTTATTAGATTAGCAAACTACCATGAAGCAAAGAGCAATGCCATAGAGAATGGAAGCAGGATGGAATGGGAAGAAAAGTGAGAAGGAATACCTGGGACTGATCCTAAGATGGCTTGTGAATCAATACCTTCTTCTTAAAGAACTCATCCCACCTGTAGCTCTTGAAAAGAACAGCTCTATATACTATGTGATTCCACCTAATTGGCTCTAGTTGTTGAACTGTCAATTGACACTTGACCCGCATTAAGCCAACAGGATTCTCTGCCTTAAAGATTTTGAATTGCAGCAGTGAGAGTTAGAGGCACGTAAAGTTGCTGTTATTGTCAAAGAAGCCAGTCCGTTGAGAGACTCAGAAACTAAGACTTCCAGAGAAAGCCAGAGTTAAGATAACACACACCCCTACTCTTGATCCTGTGAGCAATGAGTACTTGAAAATAGGGTAAAAGGGGTGAGAAGAAGCCCCATCTCCTGGTTTCAAAGTCAAGTCCCCATGAAGGCAGGCTTTACCTAGTTTTCTGTTCTTAGAGCTAGCATTTTGCCTGGCATATGGTTTCCACAGTCCTTCTTACATGAGCTAGTTTAAGCTTCTATACATCACAACTAAATGGTTTCTGATTAAGAAAGCATGAGCCCACTGAAGGTAAGGTTTTTGTGAATTATACAAAGTCTCAGCTTTGTGCCTACAGAAATTGAGGGAGACAAATAAGTGAGCAGTTAGCAGAAATAAACCAAAAAACACCCTGTCATGCTAACAACCTGCCTATTTGCAAGGAAATCTTCATATACAAAATTTTCTAGCTCATGAATATGAATCATATTCAACTGTTCTTTTACTATCATAGACCAATACCTTTTACACTGGCATTCATTTTTTTACTCAAAAAAGTATTTACGAGGTAAAAAAACAGAACAAGGTCCCTCTTGGGGGTTCCTATCAAAGTAAAACTACCACTCTACTCTGCCACTGCCTTCCCTCACTCAAAACAAATATATATAAATATTATCAAAATACATGTAAGATAGTGATTGGATATTATTTTGAAATAATCCTTTTAACAAAACCATCGCATTTTCGAACCATAATTGATCTTGTGCTGTTGTTACATTCAGCATATGTTTCTAGCATTATACTATTCACAAAATGTTTATCACTGTCCCCTTAACCCCAACGCGTGCACATGTGTGTGTGCCTGCGCGCTCATGCGCGTGCACACACACACACACACACCTCTTTGATTGTAGGATAGTATGTACCTGTATTGTCTTATTCTTCAATTTGAAGCTGCAAAGGCTAGTACAACCTGGTCTAAAACCGGTGCTTCTTAAATGTGTGCTCAGTAAATAAACTGATCCAACTCACAGTCTAAGTTAAAGTAAAAGATATGTCAAAATAACTTCCATTTCTACTGAGTATCTTAAATATTATTGCTCTTAAAAGGAAATTTTTAATGATCCCTAGGTTGACATTGAGAAGTTTCTGATATTGTAAGTAGGAATTGCTTATTCATGCCTCATTAGAAAAATGTTGAATAACAATATTCTTAATAGGAGAAAAAGTGATTTAGTTAAAACTTCCCATCTCAGATGCACCAACATAAACAGACACCTAATCTCGTTCTTTAAAAAGAGATAAAAACACAGGGCTTCTTCTTGGCCACTTTTGTGCTACTTTACATGGAGAAAGAAACTGTGACTTATACTTGCCTGGCTAATAGCCTATCCCTAGAGGAGAACACAAATACTTTTCATTTTACTCATCTTCTTTCAGCTTAGATTCCTTATACATAAAATTAACTAATAATTCCCAATTATACAGTTGTTGTGAGGAGAAATTGAGATAATCCATGAAAAGAACAGTGCCCAGATTATAATATGCACAAAATAAATGCTAGTTATCTTAATAATAATAATTTTAAAATTGTTGAAAGTGTATTAAATTTTTCATGTTCACATTCATAACTTTTACCTGCTATCACGATAGTTTTAAGTTATGGTTAAATTTAAGTTATAACTTTTATTACAAGCTCAAAAAAAATCACATATGAGAATAGACAGGAAATTAATACATGAATACATGAATAAATAGATGAATCTCCCTTTGCTTAGAAAGATTGGGTCCATGAGTTTTAAATAAAGCAGCTGTTGTCAACATAAATGCCCTAGCTATATCACAACAAAGGAACCAGAAATCCATGAATGACTGCAGAGCTTCTCAGCTAAAAGCAAATAGGAAAATGCAGCAGCTGGCAAGGCCTGGGTCAAAAAGGATGAGTTTACTCTAGGGAACAAAATGTCCTGATCTAGACCCTTTTCAAATATCTCAGAACCAAAAGGTGTATTGGTTATTTATTCAGAACAAAAACAAGCCTTTTGAAGTGACAGGTAAGAACATGAAGATAATTCTAATGAATGTATTCAAAAACCAGATGAGATATCTCTAAAGCTTTCAGTTCTCACATACATAGTATGCAAGATTAAGAGGAAGGAGAGAGTGGTCTCTTTACTTTGTCTATTGGGGTTAGACATGTATTTGCCTAATAATAAATATATACCATTACTATTAGTTACAAGTCTCCTAACATTGTTCTTAATTCTTAACTTTTAATAATTGTTCTCTGCATATCATGTCTTTAAAAAATCAGTGGGTAAAATATACATTCTTAAGGCATATTTGAATCTAAGCTTTACTACTTACCTGCTTCAAGAACTCAACCAAGTTATATAAACTTTTATAGTTTTAGTTTCATCAGTTGCAAAACATGACCAATGTAAACAGCCTTGAAATGTTCTTATAAAGATAAAATGATATAATGTATTAAAACAATCTGGTCTATAACAGATATTCAATTAATAACACCTGTTATTATTAACATTATTTGAACATGAAAAGATAAAAAGCCATTGCGCTTAATGGGCTTTTCCTTACATAGCTCTTATTTTGGTTAAGTTATTAATGGCATTTTTCAACACTGAATCAGCAGGTATTTCTCATGGGTGTTTACTTCTTTCACAGGTATTTAAAACCCAACCTGAATTTTCTGTGGGAGGGAAAGGTCATGCAGACATTAAATTATCCATGCTTATTTTCAGAATTTCCATTAGCTTTGCTTGACATAATTTAGTATTAACATCAGGGTTATTAAACTAATACTAAGCAAGAGATTACATTTAAATGCAATTTTCAATGGGAATTGGGATGCATTTCTAATCGTGCTGTCTAGCTACAAGCAAACAAATGGTCATTTGATTCTTTTATCATTTCACAGCAAATAATATCAACCACAGAGTTCACTAATGGGTTTCCCCCCACACATACACTCAAAGTGAACAACAATACAACACGATACATAGGCTTTAGAGTTATTAAGAGATAATCACATCCTTGGGACGTTCATTGGGCACAATAAGTAGCACCACTAGAATATGATTATCTCTTGATAACAAGGGTCCCTACAGCTCTCACAAAGTGAGAAAAAAAACATTACTGTAGGGAAAATTTGTATTTATTTTACTGAACCACAAAGCTGACAATTTAAGCTAATGAACAGTGGCACTCCCTGAGATGACAGTATTACACAGTGTAGGAGGTTTTGCATCAAGGTTATACAGGCACCATCACTTTGAAGAGTCTGGCTTGAAAAGCCATTTTCTGGAAGACTAATCTCTGGGGTCTTGACTATAAAATAAATAGGACTGGAAGATACTTAAGAGTCTAGGAATCTATGAACCTCCTTAAGACAGGGAGGGGATTGAGAATAACAACGGGAATGGCTTATATTCTCATCAGTTGTAAGGTCAAAATCTTGAGATTTTGAGCTTCACAGGTTGTCCTGATGTAACATAATTAGGGCAGCTCATTTGAGAGGCTGGAGACAGATGCTTCAGTCTACAGGAGGTCCCAGTACAAATAACCAGTGACATAAAAATAGGGAATTGCAGTATGTGATTTAGATTTGGAGATCATGAAAAAGAAACAGTTTTTGATACTGCCCTCGAGGACAGGAAAAAGTTTTATACCCAAGACAAGAGCTTTACTTGAGAGTTTTAATCATCAAAACTGTTTTCACCTAAAATTATTCAGAATTATTCAGTGACATTTTCTGGCCTACTTGACTTAGAAAAATAGGTAACAGTTACTCTTCTTGAGTTTATGTATTTGTCAATAAAATGGGTGTATAAAAATCTTGGAGTTACTCAGAAAAATAAAGATTGAATTTGAAAGCACGAAATGTAAAACATACTATGTCTCTCAGATTGATACTATATCATTATTTGAGAGATGACTTACATAAACCTTAAGATGGAATGATAATATATAGATAATTTCTCAAAGGTTTTGTCTGTGATGTGACTCGACTTTATTTGTAAGAGACAATGTTGGTCCAAAGAATATGTTACAACCATAATACTGTAATATTACTGGAACTGCACTTAGAATTATGGACCATGGGTTACTATCCTCAAAAAATCTGAAGTAATATTAATACTGTAATATTACTGGAACTGCATTTAGAATTATGGACCATGGGTTACTATCCTCAAAAAATCTGAAGTCAAATGTGTGCAAAGATATCATCAATGTAGGTGTTTACAACAAAGAGCCCTAAACCTAACCCTAACCCTAACCCTGTTGCTCTAAATCAGTAATTGTCAACTAGAAGTGATTTTTTGGGAAAGGCTGAAGACATTTCGATTATCATGATTGGAGGGGCAGATGGGGTTTTTTACTGACATCTCATGGGTAGATTATAGCAATGCTGCTAAACACTCCACAACATATAGGACTCTGTTCTAAACATAGACAGTGTGAACGTGTACTCAACTCATAATTTGAATTACTTGACTCACTAGATGCCCAATTCTATAATTCAGTACTCTGAAAAACTACCTCATTTGCCTCTATATCCTAGGAATAGAGAAGAAAAATAATTCTCTTCAAAATATTGACGCTCATATCCAAGTGTAGACATTTTAGCCCCTTAAAGATCCATTAAGGAAAATGATTAGATTTGGATAAAAGCAATTCTGTCTTTCCCATTGGGAAACCATACAGGAAATGTCAACATGTTGGCAATCTGCAAAACCAGAAAATGAAATTTTCCAGAGTTCACCATTATCACAAAAAATTGGCACAGTTGTAGTGACAACCTGTCACTCCACATTCCCAAGTCATATATTATGCCAATTTTTGACATTCCACAACTGTTTAATGTGTCACATTATGTGACATGATATAAAATATATTGGGCATTTAGAATTTGATATTTCATATAGAGTATTATCAATGTAGTGGAAAAATTGTATCTACATTTCTGTGCAGCAAAGAAAAACAAAATAGAGTATGAATCACAAAAAGTAACTGCAGAATGACAGAGTCCAAATATTTTCACTTGGATAATTTCTTAGACTGTAAGAAAAAATACATAGAATAATGGTTGAAACTGGGTTTTCAAAACCCAACTCTCCAATTTCTAGCTTAGTGATCCTCAGCAAATTGCTTAACAACTCTGTCATGATTTCCTCACTTACAAAACGAAACTATCGACCCTCTTTTTCTCTATGATGTTGTGATTTAGAATAAGAAATATATACTGTGATTTCCTCCCATTTCTTGGCACACAGCTCCTAAAATTCTTGGAATCTCCAAAGTGGTGTCTTTTTGTCTTTTTGAATGCTAATGAGATAACTGATGTCTAGGGTGGGGGTGGAGGGATGAGGGAAGAATTGTGTGTATGTGTAGGAAGGGGGAACCATGTGATAAGAGGATGGAAACTCTCAGTTCCACCCACTTTACTCCCACCTCCAGAGAGTGGAGAGGGGCTGAAGGCTGAGTTGATCACTAGCGTCCAACATAATCAATCTTGCCTATGTAATGAAATCTCCATAAAAACCACAATGCACTAGGATTAGAAAGCTTCCATGTTGTTCAACACATGAAGGTGCTTGGAGCCTGGCATGCCCAGAGAGGATATGGGAGCTCTGTGCTCCGTCCCACATATATTGTCCAATGGATTTTTTCCACATTGCTATTCATCTGTATCCTTTGTAATATTTTAAATAATAACCATATTGTTAATAATAAAACACCCACACATCTGGTAACAGAAATGTGCTGTTGTTGAGTGATGTAAGAAAAATAGCCTGAGTGATTCATTTTCAATAATAATAAAATAATAAATAGTAAGTGGGCCAGGCACAGTGGCTCATGCCTGTAATCCCAAAACAGTGGCAAGCTGAGGTGAGAGCATTGTCTGAGCCCAGAGATTGGAAACCAGCCTGGGCAACTTGGTGAGAACTTGTCTCTACAATAAATAAAAAAAAAAAAACTTAGCTAGACATGATGGCATGCTTGAAGTTCTGACTACTTGGAAGGCTGAGATGGAAGAATCACCTGAGCCTCACAGGTAGAGGCTGCAGTGATCATGATTATGCCACCGCATGTAAGTAAAATATTTTCCTAAATTATTTGAGCCATTCTAGCAAATGATTACCACTGAGGAGGGGGTTATGGGAACCTCCAATTTACAGCCTGTTTGTCAGAAGTTCTGAAGGCCCAGACTTAGGACTGGTATCCAAAGTAGGGGGTACTCATGTGGCAATGAGTTCTTAACCTGTGGGATCAGACTCTGACTTCAGGTAAATAGTGTCAGAATTAAATTGAATCGTAAGTATGTGCCTGAAAATTGATGTATCAGAAAACACCCACACATCTGGTAACAGAAATGTACTGTTGTTGAATGATGTAAGAAAAACAGCCTGAGTGATTCATTTTCAAGAATTGCTTAACTTGCTTGCAGATATGGCAACCCCAGAAAGTACACTTTCCTAGAATGTCCCTGAACAAACAAAACCCAGGAGCACTACAGCTACTTCTTAAAATGGTGGCTGGTCATCAGCCCTTTGTTCAACTTCCTGGTTCTTCTACCTCTTCAAGACATTTGGCAGGCCTTTGTCATGGGCAGGAAAAGAGAAGGGGACAGCAATGAATGCCTTATAAGGGAATAATAAAACTTAAGTGACGTCCAGGAAGAGTGTATACCCCATAGTACTTGGCCAATGAGGAAATGGGGGAGAGACTTGCCCACTAGGGAATAAATTGCTTGCTGTAACTGTTCTGGGTGTGCCTGCCTACTAGACACCCGATCTTGCCAGACCGCCATTAAAGTCTCGCTTCTGCTGCACTCTGCATCTCTGTGTCTATCCTTTGATTTTGGACAGATGGATTTGTTTCTCACAAGTGACAGAGAGAAAAACATTTGTTTTTTTCTTTTACAGCCTCATGGAGGCTATTAGGAGGATTACATAAATTAATGTTTAGTAAGGGCTTAGAATTTTTCTGGGAACATAGTAAAGGATATTTCTAATAAAAGGAAATACCTAAATAAAGCAGAGTGTGTTATTCCATTTTATAGCAGTGGTAACTAAAGTTCTGTGAGTTGAAGTAACTTTCCCCAGGTATCACTGGTTCCTCCACTTGAGCTTTTTGTTCTTTGCTGCTCTGGTTTTTAGCTTCACTCGACCTCCTTCTTGATGATTGCTGTGTGTGTGCTTAGTTCCTTTTCTTTAGAGACAGAAGTGCTAATTTTGCAGTGACAACTTTTTGAAAAGAATCGCATCTAAAACAAAATGTAAAATAGAAAGCATAGCCTGGTTTTCTTCATTGAACACTTATCACACATGAGGGAGAGAACTGAAAAAAATCTGGGATTGTCTCTTGAAGGATGGGCCCCTTGTGGTACAGACTTCTCCCAACAGGAAAGTGTTCTAGGAGTCCCACTGGCATTGGTTTACAAGCTAGCATTGTTGCAAGAGGTTGCTATCAGCTTCTGTGAATTTGTTTTTTTGGAGAGTCAATGCATTTGCCCATTTCATGATGGCTGATTTACCAGTGCATCTGCCTATACCATGCTGAGTGTTCTACAGTTTTTGACCAAAATGGCATGATCCCTATGCCCTACCCTCCCTATTCACCCAACCTCACCCTGAGTGACTTTTATTTTTGTTTCCCCAGATGAAAAACACACTCAAAGGGAAGCGTTTTGCCAATGTGGAGGAGGTGAAACAAAAAAAGGGAGAAGTACTAAAATGCAGTTTTAATGAGTTCAAAAACTGTTTTTAGTGATGGCAAAAGTGTCTCAATAAAGTGTATTGCAATTGGAAAAGTACTTTGAATGACTAAAGTTTAAACATGTAGGTATAAATACGCAATTATTTTTATAAATAAATTCTGGGTTTTGGGGTCCTGCCTCATATACACTGCATCCCTGTATGTAGTGGGTGACATAATGAGACAGGTGGGAGGGTGAAGAAAACACAGTCCGAAAGCCTGAGGAGCTTACAATCTGGCACTTTGAGGCAGAAAATTTGTTCATTGCCATAAGTGAATTGTATGTAGTGGAAACCATGATAAGTGTTCTGAACAACAATTTCAACCCTGAAAAATAGGCATATAAGGTAGGTCACAGATTTTTTAAAATATGGTCACAGCACTTCCAGTGGTACATACTATTATTTTTATTTTGGGTATGTATTTTTATTTAAACTGATGTACAATTTATGTTATGCTTATGTAAATATTTGCATATTTATTTTATGTTCATTTTCCATTTGTGAAAAATTTCACTTTATATTGATATAAACTTTCTTCATATCAAAAATTAGTTTAAAAATTCGGTGGATTTATAGAAAATGTTAGATACACAATAGTAGACATCGTATGCAGCTATGTTAAGAAATATGATCATAGCATGCACATATACAGAACTTGGAGAATACAGTCATTTCACAGTATTCACAATTGTATTGGTTCCAGGACCCCACAAAAATACCAAAATCTGCAAGTCCTCAAGTCCCTTACATAAAATGCTATATAATTTACATGTAACCCCTGAATATCCTCCCACATACTTTAAGTCACCTCTGTATTACTTATAGTACCTAATACAATATAAATGCTATGTAAATAGTTGTTATACTGTATTTTAAATTTCTCATTACTTCTTATTGTTGTATTGTTATTTTTTTCTGAATATTTTTGAGCCACAGTTGGTTAAATCAGCAGATGCAGAACTCATGGTTATGGAGGGTCAGCTGTACCAGTGTAAGAGAACCCACAGCAAGGTTTATACCTGAAGCACCTATAACAAAAGGTAGATTAACAAGAGATATGCATACTTTAAGTTTTACATGACAGAAGAGCCTTCAAAAATGAAGAATCAAAGACTTGGGGAAAAGTGTATTTTTAACGGACAGTCATGCAGAAGGTATGCTTAGAGGACAAAGAGTATGATTTAATGGCAATAAACTGAAGAGAACTTAGCAAATCCTCTTTGTTCAGATTCTTCTTAGAGTCCCTGTGTGACACTGGTTTTCTCTGTTATAGGGCAGGGCCCCTCTGGAAAGAGGGTCTTATTACTTACTTCAGGTTAGGGAGGGCAAGTGAAATTCTAGTTTCTATGGTCTGCTTTTGCTGCTTCCTCAAAAGCCAAGGTGTCATATTTTGGCGTAATATGTCCTGAACACTGTCATGAGTCTATGAATATGAAAAGGGAGATTCTACATGAGTTATCAGATCTAAGAGCCCAGAATAGGGAGGGTTCCAAATATGGCCCCTGCTCTTTGCTAGGACCATCTATTTATTCTGGTTATTTGGAGGAGGTCTCTAGTTCTCACCACTTCACTTACAAATGTGTGTCCTTTTCCTTATATATTGGCATTCATATTCTTTAAAGAGACCTACACTGTGGTTATTCTGACATACAGCAGGACTAATCTCACCATGACATGTTTCTGAACGGAAACATACCTAAAACAAAATGTGAAATATAAAGCATGACATGTTTTTCTTTTCTACACAGGTAGAGATTTGCTGATGCAAAAGCCAAATGACACCTGAACTCTAACATGAATCTTAAAGCTAATTATGTATTTACAATATCATCAAATACTTTGTTGTTACCATGAAGAATGAAATAGCAACTAAACAGCAGAAAGAATATGAAACAAATCATATTTTACAACTTTACTGAATTGAGCTACACACAATAATTTCCAGGATTGATTTCCTGCCTGATTCTGAAGAAAGTAGCCATCAACTGGGAAATCCATGCACAAGTATATGAAGAATGCAAACATTCTTTGTTTGCATTCAGTGTTTGCATTCTTCATATACTTGTGCATGGATAAGTATCTTTACCCTTTTTGAAAAGAAACTTAGCACTTTATAGACACACACACACACACACACACACACACACACTCACATTTTTTTCCAGGATTCTACCATTTTATACCAACTTAATGAAATTTCTCTAAATCACTATAAATCCATTGTTCCTTAACTGAACTCCAGGGTAGGCAATGCTGCATTTGAAAAACTTTGAAAATTATCTTGATATTCCACATCTTGGTATGTAGAACATTATTTTATGGATAGTTAAGTCCAAGAAAGCTTTGGAGGTACAATATTGTTTTATGGATAGTCCACTAGCAAGAAAACAGCTTCAGAGTTAGAAAAAGGCTGATTTGAATCCTAGCTATTTCATTTACTTCTGTAGCACCATGGGCAAAGTATTCTGTCTTTGCTTTGATTTCTACATTTGTAAAATGGAGACAATAATACCTTTATAGCCCAAGGCCTAGCACATAGTACTAACTCAAAAATAGCGGCAGCCACTTCTATTCTTGCTTCAAGTAAAACACTACTCCCTCATTCTGTTCTTGTAAGGCACCCAGTAGCCATAATGAATGAGTTCCCAGACTGAAGAAGTTATAGAAATCATTGCTCAATTTCTCCTTTGATAGTTGGTATATGCCATTGTTATTTAAAATAACAATGTTTATTGCATATTAATATCCATAACATGTTTAATGGTAAAAATACCTCCTTGATGGTTTGCTTTATCCCTATATTAGGGTTCTCCAGAGAAATAGAACAATAAAATGTGTGCATGTGTGTGTAGTGTGTGTGTTTGTGTGCCTGTGTGTGTATGTGTGTGTGTATGTGTGTCTGTGTATAAAGAGATTTATTATAATGAACTGGCTCACACAGATATGGAGTCTGAAAAGCCCTACAATCTATAGGATGAGACAACAAGTAAAAGACCTAGGAGAACCCATGGTGTAGTTACAATCTAAGTCCAAAGGATTGAGGCCCAGGAGAGGTGATGTAAATTTAGTCCAAAAACTGGCAGACTTGAGACCCAGGAAGAGTCAGTGTGTCAGTTTGAGTCTGAATGCAGGAAAATGCCAATGACCCAGTCCAAAGGAAGTCAGGCAAGAGAAATTATCTCTTACTGTGGGAAGGTCAGCCTTTTGTTCTATTCAGTTCTTTTACTGATTGAGTGAGTCTCACCCATATTAGAAACGGTAATCCATTTTACTCAGTCTACTGATTCCAATGTTAATCTCATATAGAAATATCCTCACTGAGACAACAGGAATATTTTACAAAATATCTGTGCACCTCATGGGCCAAACAAATTGACCCATAGAATTAGCCATAGCATACTCTAAAAGAAATATTAATTCCTTTCATTGTGCATTGTTACAATTTTCTCCAAAATAGGCTCAAATACTGTAGGATAAGAAGCATCACTTTTTTTGATATTCCATTTCTATTAGAAAAAATCATATACCTCCAATTATGTAGTTTTACTTCTAAAGGTTATATATGTACTGCACAGTTACCACATTACATAAATAATAAAATGTAAACACTAATTACTAAAAATGACATAAGTTATATAAACAAAAGTTCTCATATTTTCCCTACTCTTAAATTTATGTCTTGCCTGTAATCCTCCATCCTAATGACTGACTTACTGTAGAGAAAAGAGACACCTAAATATAGGGGGGAAATGGAAGACTTCCAATTAAGAACATCCAGGAGGGGGCTTGAGTTGGAAAGATTCTGTGGCTTTCCAAGGGATGGAGATGTTGAAGTACCAAAAGCCAGAGTGAAAAGAACTTGATGAACATCCGGGTATTTGACTAAGATCATAAAAATTAGATGTACCTTTAAAAGTACTGCAAAACCCAAAGAACTTTTATTTACTGGGTTATGTTCACTGAAATTTTCCACATTGAAATGGAAACATCAAGAAATACTTTTCATTTCTTTAAAATCACAATGTTTATTACATATTAACATCCATAACATGTTTAATGGTAAAATTACTATATTATCTGAAACAAAAACATAACAGGAAGGTGGCATATTCTCCACTTTTTCAAACCTCTCTATAATATCTGGCTCGATAGTGGACAGATGGATTCTCCTATTTGCTTTTGAATTCAGTGTTAGGTGATATCAAATGTCATGCAGTCTCTGGAAAACTTCACTGTATACTTGTGAGAGACTGTAAGTTCCAAAGGCAAATACTTTATTAGTATTGTTATGAAAATAGCTTTGATCTGATTGTCCACTTGAAACTCTTTGCTATGCTCCAAGGGTCCCTGAACCAGATTTAAGAACTGCTATGAGAAGATGCCTTTAAAGTAGAAGATGAACACTTAAAATAGGAAAATGAATAATTTGGGGGGAAACTTTCTTTTTTTTTTTGAGTTGGAGTCTTACTCCGTTGCCCAGACTGGAGTGCAGGTGCAGTGGCACGCTCCCAGACACTGACTGCAGCTTCAACCTGCTGCGCTCCGGCTATCCTTCCGCCTCAGCCTTCCAAGTAGCTGGAACTACAGGCGCACGCTACCACGCCTGACTAATTTTTCATTTATTGTAGAGATGAGGGCTTGCCAAGTTGCCCGGCAGGGTCTTGAACCCACTGGCTCAGGCAATTCACTCACCTCGGCCTCGCAAAGCCCTGGGATTACAGGCTGAGTCACCGAGCCTGGCCAGGGGGGGGGCTTTTATTAATAAATTGCAGCTTCATTTTCTCTTCAAAAAGAGTATTAAATAAGGCATCTTTGCTTTAGAGGAACCATTCCTTATGTTTCAGTTTGCAATGTTGGAAAGGTGGGGACTAGAGGCAGGGAGGAATTAGATGATACAGGCCAGTCCTTCCCTCAGGAAAATTGCGTGGGTCAGAAGGTCACATAAGACCCAAACAAACACAAGTCCTTTATTTCTGAATTTAATTGATGGACATTGAAAAAGGTGGTTCCTCTACTTTTGGGGGTAGGCTCAAGATTATCAGCAGCCAGTTCTCCCTGCCCTGGCTATAGACCAAGGGAACGAGAGTTGGGACACAGAGAGAAGCAATACTTAAACAGGGAAGAGTACAAACCTCTGGATTTGTCAATGATGCAAATTAAAACTGAAACCAAAAGAGTCCTGACAATACCTGAAAGAAAGCATTGTTCTGGCTCAAACAAAGTCATCTTTTAAGTCTCCTTCTTATGCTTTTGGATAACAAGACAATGGTATAGTACTGACAAACTTCCTACTATACAACGCAGATGGAGGTGGTGTGGAACAAAAAGTATTGGTGTGTGTGTGAGTATCTTACAAGAAACAATGCCATGGAAAAAAATACCACAGACAAGTCATCTAGTTATTTTTTCTATTAGTCCTCTTCTATCACTGCTCACTGCTTTAAAAACCTAAACTTCATTAAGTTAGGCCAACACCTTGCTCCTGGGATTTCACACCATATTCTAGACTGCTTTTCTCAACTGAGGGGTATTTGTTCGCCAACTCCAGAGGACACTAGACATTATCTGGAGACATATTTTATTTTCAAGACTGAAGGGAAGAAGGCATCTACTGGGTAGATGTCAGAAGTGTTGCTGAATATCCTACAAATGACAAGAAAGCCCCTAAGGCTTATCTAGCCTGAAAGGTCAAGATCACTGAGATTGAGAAGCCCTTCTCTAGGAATCATAATCTTAGTCTTCTCTCCACCAGCACTCTCTGGAATGCCAATGTACTGCACAGATTTCCAAAAACACACAGGCAACATGATAAAGTCCAGTACTACATTTTACTATCTCCCAAAGCTGTTTGTATTAATATTGTATTGTTCACACTTGAAAGTAATTTAATTTGAGTCAATGCACTAAAGTAGCCCACATGAGAGTAAACACAGACACATAAGCATGCCTGTGCTTTGTTATTCAAACCAGAGTTGTAATGAAATATTTGCTTTTGACCAAAATCTGCCAGGAAAAAAAAAAAAAAAAAAACACCCAAGAAACTTAATTTAATGAGTGTATTATTTGTTTAGTTTCAAAATGTTTATTTGTTTGGGGGCACACTCCACCCTGGTTGCAAAAAGAATGGATGATCGTTTCAACCTAGATGCTCTGAGCAATAGAAGAAACAGAAACGTCTGAAAGTCTGTACACACAGAGTTAAATAAACTTGAAGCAAAAAACACTTTAAGGGAAGAATGTGCATTTTCATTTACCAGGTTCCATGAATCTCCAAGAGACCAAGGCGCACAACAATGTTCTCCCAGATTCTACACTCTCCATTCACTTGTTCTCTCCTGTCTGACTTTCCCTCCCCTTTCCATTTAGAGTTTGTGCTCCAAGGACAGACTAATAGGGCTTGATATTGTTACCTTGGCTAGCTTTCCTATAGGAGAATTCATCCTGTAATAATCACAGTTCCAGCGGTGCATGTCTATGAAATTAAAATGGAAGAGATTGATCTTTCAGGTATATGGATGCTATTATTGACAGTCACTCCAGATCAGCCCTTCAATAGGCATGACAGTTCTTGCACACAAAGACCTTTGCTGAGACTCTGTGCCACTGACATGGCAATTTCAGGCCTATACGATAGCAGCCAGATATAAACTAGAGTACACAGGAAAGTGAATTTTAGTAATCCTCTGGTATTCCATTAATCTGAAATCCACTAATCTGAGACTTCAAGGTTTTTTTTATTTTAAAGCTCTGTTCCATCTGGGGTGTTAAGTAAATACAGTTAGTTGCTCAATAAAAGAAAAAAAAAAACACTGCTACCAACATATTTCAGGTGATAAGAATTTCAGTATTTCAGGATCCAATTTTTGGGTTATTTTAAAAAAACAACACATATTTTATTGTAGAGCACTAACATAATGTAAAATCTGCCATTTAGCCATTCATAAATGTACAATTCAGTGTCAGTAAATACATTCATGAGATTGTGCCACTATTCATTTTCAAACATTTTCATCATCCCCAATAAAAAAAAATCTTTACCCATTAAAAAATAACTTCCTAGCCTTGGTAACCACTGTTTATACTTTCTGTCTTCAAATTTGACTACCTTACATGAGTGATTTTTGTATCATTATTTATCCTTTTATATCTTGCTTATTTCACTTAGTATAGTACTCCCAGGGTCCATTCACATTGTAGCATGTATCAGAATTTCATTTCTTTTTAAGACTGAATAATAGTGTATTGTATTTTAAGCTACAATTTGTTTATCCTTTCACAGGTTTGTGGATATTTTGGTTGTTTTCACTTTTTGGCTATTTTTTAAAATGCTACTATGAACATTGGCATAGAAGTATCTGTTTCAGTCCCTGTTTTCAAATTAAATTTTGATTCAGTTTTTCTCAGTTAAAAATACAGGGTTACAGCTGTAAAGTGAGTTACAAAATAGGTAATCTAATGTGCATTTTATCATATGATCCTACATGACCCGGTGAAGTAGGTAGATAATTTTTTCATGTACAAACATTACTACTTAAGGCATGTAACTTATTTTCCAAAACATACAAAACAAATAACTACAGGTGTTGGTAATGTTATCTCCTCTCTCTATGTGGCCTTCCAAAATGTCTGTACAATCACAAATATGGGCTTTCAATAAACAAATTCTACTCTATTTCAAAATAGCTCACTATATCTTTGGTTAAGTTAAAATGAAGGTCATGTCACCAAAGATTATTATGATTCCCTTTTCTCATATAAAACAAATAGTCTAGTGAAGAACTGGACATTAATGATTCTAAGGTTTATGTAACTACAAATGTCCATACTAACCATATCAATGTATTAATTCAGTTATTTCACAAAGAGAAACCTAGTTGTATAACAAATACCAAAACTTCACAGACATTTTAGCTTTGACAAATATAATTATGAAAGGGGAATAAATTTAAAGCTGATATAAAGGAAAAGTATTACCCAAGTAATTAAAATTTATAATAATTGCATGCTAAACAATACAAATTTGGAAACCTTATTTTAGTAGAGCATCCCTGCTCATTTTAACAATTGCAGAACTCCACATTTTGGGGGATGTTTACTATGGATAGGTCACTCTCGAATAAATATTTGACTTTCATGACAATTCCGTGGGGACAAACTGTTATTATTTCCATTTAAAGCTAAGGAAATGAGAAGTCTTAAATAAATCTCATGGGGAACATGACTAATAAATGGAATAGATGAGATCTGAACCCATATCTATGTGACTTCTAAGTTGAAGTTTTTTACGACTATACTGTCTCAAATTATTCCAAGCTACATTTCACAACTAGGACAATACTTCAAACAAAGACATGTTTATGAGGGAGATAATAATTAATGTGCTTTGTGAATTAAAACGGGTCCCTTCAGAGCTGTAAGATGGGACCTGCTTAGACTACTTTCAGCAGAGCTCAAATTATCTGGTATTTACACTCTGAGAATATAACAACTCAACATGGGTCCACACAAACTCATCTTTTTGACTTCTCCTCTGAAATTCTAACGTTGGCTGTTTCCATGAAATAAAAATATGTTAGGAGTGATAGCATATCCAGAATATTTTTGAGAGTTTCATTGCTGCTATTATAGTTATTCCTAATTATAACCGTTGCTACCTAGAGCAAGTAAACACAGGGTATACTTATGCTATTTACTTAGATAAAAAGACTGATAGTAATCTACAAGTAAATTATCAACTAAATGTAAACCCATGTGTTTCTTTTTCTATGAGCTGGCATTAATAATTGTAGAAGTCAATAATACACATGGTTCTGAGTTCACATTGGTATTTGCTTCAGGATAATTTATAGCAGCCAAAAGTGACACAAGCAACTTAGAGTAGTAGTCATTATGAAAATGGTAAATTAAAATGGAATACTGACTGATGTCTTATATAAAATTAATGTGCCATTAACCTTAACTATAACAATAAAATTACATTATGAAGGTCAACTACAAGAACAGTTATCCACCTGGGATACACAGCAAATGCAGACTAACTCTATGTTAATGTGAGATATAGATGTTAAAAAAGAAAGGTAAATGAAGCCAAATATTAAACCAAGGTTTAAATAAAAATCATAAATTTAGGCACGTGAGATAATGTTAGTTCATGTGCCTCTCCAATAGTTCATATTTCCTCTCCTATAGTACTTATTATTTCACCTACAATTTGTCTTGATTTGTTTTTATCGAGTGGCTTCCATCTGAGTACTATATGTTCTCACTCATAAGTGAACCCTGCACATTTACCATAATACCATAAGAAAGGGATTGATAGTAGCCAGAAATTTCCAGGGAAGGGAGGGTGGGGGCACATAACTTCCATAAGGGTACCAAATCTCAAAACAGGTGAAGTGGGGGCCAAAAGGACTTCCATACAGAAACTGGAAACATTTTTCCTGAAAACCAGAAAAAGACAAGGCAGCCCACTCTCACCCATCTTGTTCAACATTGTGTTGGAAGTCCCAGTTAGAGCAATTAGATGACAGAAGGAAATCAGGGGTATACAAATAGGAAAAGAGGAAGTTAAATTATCCGTCTTTGCTGACAATATGAATCTATAACTTGAAAACCTAGGAGAATCTGTCAAAAACCTGCTTTCACTGACAAAGGACTTTGGCAAAGTCTCAGGGTACAGAATAAATGTGCAAAAGACAGATGCATTAGTATACAGCAACAACAAGTAGGCAGAGAACCAAATAAAAAGCACAACGCTGTTCATAATAGCCACAAAAAATGAAATATCTTGGCATCTTCCTAATCAGAGAAATGAAAGACCTTTACAACAAAAACTACAAAACACTTCTCAAAGAAATCCAAGAAGATACAAACAAACGGAAAAATATTCCATGCTCATGGATCGGAAGAATCAACATTGTTAAGATGACCATCCTACCAAAGGCAATCTACAGATTCAATGCAATATTTCATATGGAAATATAAATGACCATGAACAGCCAAAGCAATCCTTATCAAAAGAAACAAAGCGGAAGGTATCCCACTTCCAGACTTTAAACTTCACTATAAGGTTACAATAATCAAAACAACTTGGTATTGGTATAAGAATAGGCATATGGATCAATGGAACAGGATAGAGGTTCTGGAAGCAAAGCATCAATTTCTCAATCAACTCATCTTTGACAAAGCCTCCACTAACAACCACTGAGGAGAGGAGAAACTATTCAGTAAATTGTGCTGGGAAAACTGGCTGACCACATGCAGAGGATTGAAACAGGACCTCTACCTATCACCATACACAAAAATCAACTCTAAATGGATAAAAGACCTAAATGTAAAACCTCAAACCAAAATGCTAAGTGCCCATACCATAAGAAATAAGATAGACAAGTGGGACCTCATCAAACTGATGACCTTCTGCAAAGCAAAAGAAACCATGAAGAGAGCAGGGAGACAGCCCACAGAATGGGAAAAAATATTTGCCAACTGTATATATGTCAAAGGCCTAACATCTAGGATCTACAAGAAACTCAAATGAGCTGAAAGGGAAAAAACAAACAGCCCCATTAAAAAGTGGGCAAAAGACAATAATCGACACTTCTCAAAAGAAGATATAAGTGCTCAGTTTCACTCATCATCAGAGAAATGCAAATCAAAACCACATTGAGGTACCACCTAACTCTAGTAAGAGTGGCCATCATTAATAAAACAAACAACAGATGCTGGCGAGGATGCCGAGAAAAAGGAACACTGCGACACTGCTGGTGGGAATGCAAACTAGTGCAACCTCTCAGGAAGACAGTGTGGCGATTTCTGAAAGAACTAGAAATTGACCTTCCATATGATCCAGCAATTCCCCTATTAGGAATATACACAAAGGAACTCAAATCATTCTACAAAAAAGATACCTGCACATGTATGTTTGTTGCAGCTCTATTCACAATAGCAAAAACATGGAACCAACCATGCTGCCCATCGAAGATGGACTGTATTTAAAAAATGTGGTATATATAACAATGGAATATTATGCAGCCATAAAAAAGGACAAACATATGCACTTTGCAGAATCTTGGATGAATTTTGAGTCTGTCATACTCAGTAATCTATCACAGAAACAAAGGACAGAGTACCATATATTTTCACTCATAAGCAGACCTTGAAAAATTATAATACTATAAGAAAGGGATTGGTAGTAGTGGGAAACTGTCGGCGGAGGGTAGCATTGGCAGTTAAGAGAACTGCTAGGGCAGGAAGGGGGCACACCTCATCAACAAGGTACCTGCATAGTCAACGTTTGTATACCTAACCCTGAATTGTACCCCACATCTTTATAATTAAAAAAAAAGATACCTGCACATGCATGTTTGTTGCAGCTCTATCCACAATAACAAAACATGGAACCAATCGTGCTGCCCATCAAAACTGGATTGGATTAAAAAAATGTGGTACATATACACAAAGGAATATTATGCAGCCATAAAGAAGAACAAACATATGGACTTTGCAGAAGCTTGGATGGATTTAGAGTCGATCATACTCAGTGATCTATCACAGAAACAGAGTACCATATGTTCTCACTCATAAGTGCAACTTGAACAATTATCATAATACTATAAGAAAGGGATTATCAATAGTGGGAAACTACCAGGGAAGGGGAGGTGGGATTGGCAGTTGAGGGAAACTGACTGGGAATGGTGGGGGCACACCTCATCAACAAGGGTACCTGAATAATGAACATTTGTATACCTAACCCTTAATTGTATCCCACACATTTAAAATAAAATAAAATAAAATAAGAAAATGAAGGAGATACCCTTATGGAAATTGGAACTGGCAACCAATTCCTGATCAATACTCCAAGTGTCCATGCCATAAGAGATAAATAGACAAGTGGGACCTCATCAAACTGAAAAGCTTCTGCAAGACAAAAGAAACCATCAAGAGAGTGGGAATAGCCCACAGAATGGGAAAAAATATTTGCCAACTGTATATCTGACAAAGGTCTAACATCCAGGGCCTGTAAGGAACTCACATGTGCTGAAAGGAAAAAAAGCAAACAGCCCCATTAAAAAGTGGGCAAAAGACACGAATAGACACTTCTTAAAAGAAGATATACAGGCAGTCAACAGATACATGGAAGTGCTCAGCCTCACAATCATCAAAGAAATGCAAATCAAAACCACATTGAGATACCACCTAGCCTCAGTTAGAAAGGCCATCATTAATAAAATAAACAACAAATGCTGGGGAGGATGCAGAAAAAAGGGAATGTTTCTACACTGCCTGTAGGAATGTATGGTGGACAGATGTAGAAGGCCACCATTATTATAAGTAAAGTAAAGGTAATAATGCCTACTATGTGCATTTATTATTATAGACAAATAAAATGTCCTTTGAAATCTTACTGGATAATTGTAAATGTTATACATTTATCATTATTATTATAAATAAGGAACTTGAACAAGTTGAACTCCCTTTTATGAGGTCTCTGTAAGAACCAAAAAGAATATACAGTTGAACCTTGAACAACACAAGGCTTAGGATCATTCATCCCTACACATATGCAGTTGAAAAATCCATGTATAATTTTTGACTCCCCCAAATTTCACTATGAATAGTCTACTGTTGACCAGAGCTACCTAATTACATAAATTGTCAATTAAAATATATTTCATATGTTATATGTATTATATCCTATATTCTTACAATAAAGCTAGTAAAATAAAATGTTATAAAGAAAATCATAAGGGACAGAAAATATATTTGCTATTCTTTAAGTTGAAGGGGATCATCATAAAGGTCTTCCCTCTCATCATATTAAGTAGAGTAGGCTAGGGAGAAGTTTGAGAGAGGGTTAGTTTTGCTGTCTCAAGGGTAACAATTGAATGAGATATAAAAGGCAGGAAAGGTAGCCACACTGGTGTAACTTTTATTGGAAAAAAAATTGGAGTATCAGCGGAATTATGCAACTCATGTTCTTTTGTTTAAGGGTCAATTGCTTAGGTTTTCATATCATAATAATGTGTTTTTTAGGCACCACTCGTCCAACTTACTGGCCATGTTTCTTGAATATTTTTGGATATTTTAGATATCTAAAATCATGGCTGCAATATTTATTTTACATGATACTTGTGTACATTAAATAATATATATAATAATTTGGACAATGCTTGAAGCCTAGTATACATTTGATAAATACTAATAAATATTAAGTTTTCTTTTGTCTTCGTTTTGAGTCTTCTTTCTTTCTTTTGACTAGATATAACAAAATTGCAAAATTCTAAAAGGAGAAAATTTGGATTTACAAAATAATTTTACTATAATAGAGAATTACTTAACTGGCCTCTCCATAGTACCAACAGACATACAACTTAAAGATACAAAATACAAAGTTAATCTGCACATTAAAATGTCACAGCACATTCCTAAACATTTTCAAGTAAAATGCAGTACCTACAGCTCACAAAATCTTGATTAATCATACAAATGCTTTAATGAGGAAGAATATAAAGTCAGTTCATTGAAAGGAAAAAAATCTTGATGTGTCAAAGGACACTTTACTATAACCCTGGTATTCTGACAATTCCTGATGGAGACAGGGCCAAGCTCTTCTGGAATAAACTTTCTTTCTGATAAGAACAGTTCCAATAATGTGCATTTCTAGCACACTAGATATCTTTTTCTATATAGTGTATAGTGAGGGAGCTATTCACATGATTATGTATCAATATACATTTTTCTTCTTTTTTTTTTTGGAGTTGGAGTCTCACTCTGTCACCCAGACTGGAGTGCAGTGGCACGCTCTCGGCCACCACAGCCTCAACCTGCTGGGCTCCAGCGATCCTTCCATCTCAGCCTTCCAAATAGCTGGAACTACAGTCACACGCTACCATACCCAGCTCATTTTTTGATTTATTTTAGAGATGAGGTCTCGCCAAGTTGCCCAGGCGGGTCTCAAACCCACGGGCTCAGGCAATCCACTCACCTCAGCCTCCCAAAGCGCGGGATTACAGGCTGAGTCACCGAGTATGACTTAATATACATTTTTCAAAAGGAAAAAAAAAAAGACAGAATCTCACTGTGTTGGACAGGCTGGAGTCCAGGGCTATTCACAGATGTAATCATAGTGCACTGTAGCCTTGAACTCCTAGGTTCAAGTGATCCTGCTCCCTCAGCCTTCAGCATAGCTGGGACTACAGGCATCTATCATTGCACTCCTCTTAAACTCTTGGTTTTAACATATCAAATCATTCCATCTAAAAATAACATTCAAGTTAATTTTGACTTAATATAGAGAAATACAAAACAATGGGGAAACTGAAATCAAAACACTAAATGTTCTGTATCAATTCTTAGAAGTCATACTATACTGTTGATGCAAAAGTAGAATAACACTTTTAGAAGACGTTAGTCTTCTCAGAAAAAAGGGATGCTAGCTCCCTGGGACACAGACTCTGAGTGCTAGCACATCAGTCGTTTTGAAGAAATTACTAGCATGCTGTGTTTGGTTTCCTGTCTCCCACCTAGCATTTTACAAACTGTATCAAAGCACGAAGTATAACAGCTCCAATTTCTTTCACAGCAGCCGCACTGTGTGAGAAAAATTGACGGATTAACTAGAAGAAAGCCCCCAAACTCACTATGAACTATGAATGCCCGTTCAAACAGAATGGTAGGCCAAAAAGTACACATAAATAAATGCCTTGGTCATTCACTGCACCACGAACCAATGGGTATGATAATGTTGTTCAGGATTTGTGAGAGTGAGAGGCACAACTGAAGAATGATAACCTGTACAATTTTACTTAGAACTCACTCTGGTTGAGGACAAAGATCTGGAGTTGAAAAGTAGCTATTGATTTTTCTGGATGTTTTGGTTATTATTTTGATGAATCCTCTGCCTGCTAGCTTCTAATAAACAAACTAACATATCTGGCCCTCACATAAATTAATGAGGGTAAGCTAAATGAAATCTCAACTTCTTCACAAACAAGCACCACTGTTCATCAAATTTAGATATGCAAACTTGTCTTATTTATAGTAATCTGTCAGGTGTAGGTTCGGCCAACAATGTCACTCCTCATATTTATACAAAAAACAGTGTGCTTTAGAAATATTTACTGTGTAGTGCATATAGCCATGCTGGAATAGGTAGGATTGGTAGTATAGCAACTATTTTAGGGAGGTCTGAGAGTTTAAATGGGGTGCCTAAAAGCAGTGGCAACTAGAAAGGTGATGGTCTGGATATATATAGAATGAAAGGAAGGTATAGAGAATAAAGAAAGAAGTTGTAAAAGAGAAATTGGAGGAAGAAATGCATTGGATTACCCCAACTTAATTAGTACATATTTTTCCTTTTGAGCCACTTATTAAAATAGTTTGCATCCATAGGCATTTTAAAGATAATCATGGATAAATTAAACCTTTCAATTGGCAACTGCGATGTATACATTATTGGGAAGGTGTGATTTGATAGGCAATGTTTTGTGCTATAGGGAACTTTGAAATGATTAAAATGAGACATCAATAAACTGTAGCTCATGCCTTTATCTTGCAGGATTTTCTTAGGAAAATGGCTGTCATAATATTATTTATAAACCTTAATTTATTAAAACTATGTAAATTATTGGCAACATACAATCTGAGACTTTTCCTTGAACCATTTAATATAATTTGAGCTTCCACAAATTTTTAAGATAGAGAAGAATAAATAGCTAAAAGATATCTTAATAAGGCATGCCTTAAAAAACATATTTTGCAGTCAGATTAATTAACATGCATAGATAACATAGGAAAATACTTTAGATGCTGGAGTGTTTAATACACATTTATTGACAATTTGTCATATATTCTACTGTTATTTTCATTTATTAATTTGTTGGTTTCATCATTAACATCACGTAATAATCATGTAAAAAAGAAAACTGTATTTATCATAAAACATAGTCCACATCTTCAAAATCAAATCAAATACAAGGATGAGACATTTGGCAGGTGACAATTTTTCAAAAAAGAAAGGCAATGTGACCAAATAACACCAAAGGTTGGAAACCTCAAGTGAAATAAGTTTTTGGCTAAGTGATATTTGGGATTAACATTAAAATACTCTGGAAAATATTTATTCATACATTCACTAAACATTTATCAAAGTGCATGTTCAAGGCATTCTGCCTTGCATATATATTAAATATGTCGATGTAAAACTTTTAAAGCAAAATTAATACATGTTTTATGTAGCTATTAACATCGTTCATACTTTGCCTATGGGGAATTCAAGAAGCACATAAGTTAAGTGTCTTATTAGTGCTCATTACTGATAATTCCAGAAATTGAATCCAAGTCTTCTGATTCTAGATCCACAGATGTTTCTACTACACTTAAAAAAAGAGACCTAATTGGGTAAAAATGAGCCAGTTCAGAGTGTCTCAACATAGTCTTTAGTTATATATTTTAGTGAACTTTTTGTTTTTTATTCTGATTATAAAAGTCATATATTTTTAAGCAAAAATTTGTGAAAAAAAGAATAAACACATAAAAAGGAAAATAAGAATTTCATAAGTCCACCATTTAAATAATAATGTTAACACTCTTACAGATACTCAAACTGGATATCTACTGTCTTTGCCTCCCAAATGCCCATCTCTACTTCAGATAACAGCATCACACTTTCCATCTGGGAAACTGATAAGTACACATTGGATGAGTATCAACAGGATAGCCTGACTGAAGGTCTCACCTTCCATCCAAGAGGCAAAATTTACCTGTCAGACCAACTGGTCACTTTCTCCACTAGGAATTTTCATTTCATGATAAGTTACTTAGTATAGGGTAAAATATAAAATAAAATAAATAAAAATGGAGATGGTTCATCCTCGATGACACTAATGATCCTTTAAATTTCTGCTTCATAGCTGTTCAGAGTTAATCTGCCTCCTGGGCTTTCCAAAAGCAGTTAGTCTTTTAATTCTGTGAACTGCACATATAATTCCAATAAAGTTTTGTTTTGTTTTGTATGTTGTTTGTTTATTCATACACATTTAATTTGTTTTCTTTTTTAAATTAAAACTCTTAGAAAAGAGGATACAAATAATTTTGAGTTTTATGCTACACATAACATGTTTATTGAAAGCTCAAACAGTTGGCATTTTTTGTTTTTACACATGGCAATTTGATACTCGAAAAGTAGTAACTTAAATGCACAATTTTTTATTAATAGTGAAGTTGTTAGGTGGTTTTCTGTATTTCTTCTTCTTTAAATTTATTGTTCATATTTTGCACATAATTTTTCTATTGGATTACATATCTTTTTTATTGGATTTAGAGATAATGGCACAATATTTTTGTCTTAGTTTTGCAGAATTTTTCTCTTTGTTAATAATTTTAATTGTATTTACTGTCTTTTTGACATTTGTATTATTAGGTTGATATATTATCATACATACAAATATTTCACTTTGCCATTCTCTTTAAGTTTAGGAAGGCTGACCTGATGCTCAAATCATATAATTACCTGAAGTTTGCTTGGATTATGTTATAATTTCATATTTTATGCTTTTTCCCTAATAAATCTCAGTGTCATCTGATATATGATGAGATAATGATTTGCCCACCCCCTCACCCATTATCACATGATGCTCATATAATCCATACTTACATGGCTTCACTGAAATGCCCACCTTAACATAAATTCCCTTATAATATCTGTGTGGGACTATTTCTTGACCTTTTAATTGTTTAATTCATCTAATATTATATAAGCCCTTGATTTTAAAAAAATTGAAGTTATTTTCAAAATTATCTTGGTTACTCTTAGATTCCTCCAACTGAACTTCAGAATAATTTTAGAATTAAAATATATATGCATACGTGTGTGCATGAAACTAAATTTTGTGTAATACTTAACCTTCCCATTTTATTGAAACTTTATGTTCTTTGACAAATTATTATGGTTTCCCTCACATAATAAATGCACAATTCTTGAGTTAACTCCTATAAATTTTATAGTCTGTGGCTATTAAGTGTGTTTCTTAGTATACATTCTTGTTTGTTTCAGAATAAGAAAACCCAATTTAAATAGACATAGTATATTTTAAAAGATGTAATAAAATAAGTGCATTTTTAGTTTAATGTTTTCAGATTCATAGTTATAAATAAGACTGCAATTATATTTCTTATAAGCAGAAATAATTGTATTTGATTTCCAAATGTTCACTTATTGCTTGTTCATCCTTCATCAGATTGACAAAATTTTAATAATAATTAACAAAGTACAAGAAAGCATCCTTTTGGGAGTGAGGGTAGATTAGGTAGGCATTTCTGAAATGATTTCTCCGTAAGTACCATATTGAGTTAGGTTTTAGTCATATAAAATATCCATCTTTTCTAAATTGCTAATTATTTCTGTTGTTTTATAATGTTTTTACATCAAGAATGGTTAGGAAAGTTTACCAAATGTATATAGGTGAATGTGATTATATGGGTATACCCCTCCTCTAACAGAGGTTTCAGAATCACCACCACACCTCCAGCCCTAACACTTGTTCAAAGCATCAATCACTCTGTACCAAATGCTGCTTTATAAAGAACACCTGTTATCTGTCTAATTCTGTTCTTGGAATCAGTTTTGGTACATATAATTACTCATTTGTTAATAATTTGAAATTGTTGATCCACAAATATGGAAGCACATTGCACTTTTGGGGATAAAAATGCCTACTTTTCAGGTTTTTTTCTGGGTTTTTTTTTTTTGCATGAATTAACTTAGGTAATTTGTATTCTTTAAAAAATCATCCATTTCTTTAACATTTTAAATGTCTTTTTATTGATATAACTTTCCTTATAATGACTAATTTGGTGCATTTTTCTTGTTTCTTTTTGTGCAGACCTTTTAACTTTATGTATGTCTTGCTTGTAAATAGCAGTTCTTAGATTTATATAATCTATTTTCTGTTGTTGCATTATTTAAGGATGTTTTTCATTATTTCTCTTACTCCCAGAGATTTGCTATCTTTAACTTTTCAAGCTGAACATTACTTTATTTACAATATGTTATGTAACAAAACTTTATTTAAGGCTTTGTATCTACCTGAAAGTGCAATTTTTGGTCCTAACTCACAGACTTTGATATGTAATATTTTCATTTTTGTAATGTTCTTACTAATATATAACTCTAGTTTTTAATATTAGTTCTTATTATATCAATGACCACCATACACCCATGAATACAAATCTCTCTCACACACATACACAGAAACACACACATAAACCAACCAAAAAGCCATAAGAGCTTAAAATACTGGTCTTAGGTCTATCATCTGAAGACACAGGTTTCTCCAACATTTGAAAAACAGCTAAGTTTATTTTTTTTTCAAAAACTGTGTTCTTCGTACTCACAATGTGATTTATATTTGCACAAAGTATAATTATTCCAAAGGCACTATTTTTTGTCATTTGAAAGGATATAACTATTTGGGTCACAACAGTTGCCACCCGGAGAGCCGTGTGTATTACAGTAGATTTCAGGATCTCTCAAGATGGACTACTCTTGGCTTATTTAAATAATAATTTTTTGTAGATTTTTATAACAAATGGCCAATGAGTATGAAGTTTATATAAGCTAGATTAGCTTGTCCAATATTAACAGCAAAAATCAATGCCTTACTGCAATTTGTCTTTTATTCATGCTCTGTGTCCAATGTTAGTTGCAGTATTTGCTTATTCTAATTATTCAGGGTAATAAAAAGGATTTAATATCAATAAACATTTCTGAAATCTCCACAACAGTGAGAAGGGAAATGGAAAGGTAGGCACTGGTTTTTAAACCTGCCATCAGTTGTGATTAATGTTATTTCAAACCATACTCCATTGGTCACAGCCATATGTTTGGTCTCACTTTTGGAGGGAATGTAATTCTAGTATATAGTTAGAAAATGATGAGAACCATAATATTGGCAAACAATTTTTTTTTTTTTTTTTTGAGTTGGAGTCTCTGTCGCCCAGACTGGAGTGCAGTGGCCGCTCCCAGCCACCGAAGCCTCGATCCGCTGGGCTCCGGCGATCCTTCTGCCTCAGCCTTCCAAGTAGCTGGAACTACAGGCGTGTGCTACCACGCCTGGCTAATTTTTTGATTTATTGTAGAGATGAGGTCTCACTTGCCCAGGTGGGTCTCGAACCCTCGGGCTCAGGCAATCCACTCACCTCAGCCTCCCAAAGGCGTGGGATTACAGGCTGAGCCACCGAGCCCGCCTGGTAAACAACTTTAAATCAACTAAAATTCACTGTTTATTTTTTACTTTTAACTAAAAAATATGTTCCTCATATCATAAACCCTCCCTTTTTTCTTAATGAGTTTTCATTAATCCATTCAGAATTGTTTATTAAGTGCTTACAATATGCCAGATATGCATCCTTGATTAAGAATCCTCCAAATCCCATAACTCAGGAAAATAGCTAATGGTTACCTAAGAAGTTCTGTGTATCTTTAAATGAAGGGCAAAGAGTTTTAAGAAGGAAATGTAATTGCATGTAAAACATATTTCTATTCAACTACTTTCCATACAAGCAATTTTCCAAATAATGATCTAATCATACAATTTTCAAAGTACTATAAATGTGCATAAGCCTTTCCCTGACAGAATGAACTACCTATATATACAGCAGATTAAATGCACACTACTAACTACTCTTAGCATGCTAGAGTGGTGAAGAAAACCTATTGAAATGTTGTTCCTGCTGAGTGACCAAAAGGAGCATCAGTCATTTGTGCTCACAGGTGCACAGCTGCACTCTCTGTCAAGACTGCTTCAAGTAATACTCTATATACTACTTTTACCTAAGATGATTAAAAGGTAGATTGGCAAAGGGTCATTAAAAACTTCAATAGAAAGAAAACCCAACAGTTCTAGTGTCAGTGAAAGGCTTCTTTCTACTTCTTGTCAAATATGTTCCTGTTTGATATATTTCTTCAATAGCTCCAAGAAAATAATGAAGCAAATTAAAATCTATATAAAATTATAAATCAAAATACTATTCTAGGGTTGACAGAAAGACAGAAGCAAGAGAATTTCAAATCAAGGGGAAAAAAATCCATCACCAATTCAATCCACACTGCCTTGCTTTCTGAAGAGACTATGACTCATTCCTACTGCTATTGCTAGGCAGGACAGGTTGAATCAGGAATGGGGAAAGTCTTCAATTAGAAATTCATTGAATTTTGTCAGCTCCAATAAGACATTAATGCTATTTCAAGGGAAATGGTAAGTGTGTTTTTTATTCAATCTGCTTCTGTTTCTGATATTTTCATTCTAGGCCACACTCCTTAGTTGTTATTTTTTATTTTTTAAAAAGAAAAAAAATCTGAAAAACAATAGGATAAATTCAAGGGAGGCTGTTTGTTTATAAATCAAATTTGAAAATTTCAAAACACATCTGCTTTGAAAGACAGGTTGGATAGCCATTATTTGAGAGTTAACCAGATTTGTGCACTTGAACGCTTGCTGTAAGATCATTTTTAGTATTCAATTTTCAACTGCAATCCTTTTAATTCTGTAGTATAATAGAAAACAAGTGGGAGCAGAGAACAAGTGAGTTTTAGGTAGTGGAGGGTTAAGAGGCTTTCATATACACAGATAATCACAGCTATTTTAGTTAAAATAGCAAACAACACCTGAAGTCTCACAGGTGCTCAATATGCCTTTGAGATACAAGTGAAGCCATTTTTAAAAGGGAGCTAGGTATATGTTTTAGGTTAAACATTACCTACAGATTATGGCATAGAACTAAAAATAAGGACAAAGTGTGATGAGGCAGAATGTGCTAATGTGAACAAGTGGGAATGCTGACCCTTATGTTATAAATGTCTCTCCAGTAGCTTTGTAAATCATAGAGGACATCACTTTTAGGGATAGTAAATAACAGACATTCTGCATTGTGACATAAGTAAAGAAAGCCATTCTCCCTTGTACATGTTGTGTTGACTGAGAAAAACTTCTTATATAGATCCCATAGCAATATAGTGTCAGTTAAAGACAAACAATGTTAACCTGTGGGGTTTTTAAAGCAGTCAAGGCTAACTTTTTCATTTTATGAAAGAGAAAACTGAAGTTTATAAGAGTGGGAAACTGGAAAAACAGAATTGGTCGGGGTCCAAGGCCAAATTATTTGACTGCTGTTCTAACAACTCTTATCCTTATCAGGATGTCTCAATAAAGAGAACAAATATTCACCCATCCATGCATTTGATTTCAACTCTAACGTTTAGAAACACTTGGAATATTTGATTGGAGTCTGACAATATTTGAACATATTCCACCTGACAACTGAAATAAGTTAGTATAAAAAGTGTTAAGAACAAGAATGTAACTAGCATACTATAAAGTGTTTAATACAAGTAAGTTTTTACTATTGTTACTTCACACTATTTTACAGATAGACAAGACTTATATAAGTATGAGAAAACAACATATATAAAAGCAAGCATGCCAGACTTGAACTGGTTCTGAGACTTAACACATGTAGAAATAGAGGCGGCAAGTAGTATTTCTTTAACTTTATTTGCTTGTTAGGTATATCTTATATATTTTTTAAAAAATCTCTTAGTCATCAACATTAAAATATAGAAGTATTTTTAAAACATAAACATTTAGATTTTTTAATATATTAAAATATGTAGCATCACATGAACGCCATTCTTTTTTTTTTTTTTGAGTCGGAGTCTCACTCTGTCGCCCAGACTGGAGTGCAGTGACTGCTCCCGGCCACCGCAGCCTCGACCTGCTGAGCTCCAGCAATCCTTCTGCCTCAGCTTTCCAAGTAGCTGGAACTATAGGCGCGCGCTACCACGCCCGGCTAATTTTTTGATTTATTGTAGAGATGAGGTCTCGCTTGCCCAGGAGGGTCTCGAACCCGCGGGCTCAGGCAATCCACTCACCTCAGCCTCCCAAGGCGCGGGATTACAGGCTGAGCCACCGAGCCCGGCCGGACTCCATTCTTAAATAAGAATTATCTAACCTGACTAGAATATGTCTGTCAATTCTCTGCTAGGTGAAGGAATGGATTCAGGAATGTCAATGGGAATACAGAAGTAAAAAGAAACACAGAACAGACAAAACAAGAAATATGTCATATAGAAAACAAAGAGCAAAATAGCAGACATAAGTCCTACATTATCAGTCATTACATCAAATGTAAATAGTTTCATCTATTTACATCTAGTTACATCTAGATGAAACTATTTACATTTGATGTAATGACTGATAAAAGATAGATATTTGTAGACTGGATTAAAAATACATGATCAAACTATATGCTGTCTGCAATAAACATATTTTAAATTCAAAGTTATAAATAAGCGGAAAGTGAAAGGATGGGAAAGGATATAACATGCAAATGGTAACCAAAAGAGAGCTGGAGCAGCATTACTCATATCAGACTTTAATACCTCAAGTCAAAAATGTTAGTACAAATAGGACATTTTATAGAGAGAAAAAAGTCAATCCACTGGAAAAAATATAATACCTATAAACTTACAAGCACTTAACAACAAAGACCCCAAATACATGAAGAAAATGTGACAGGGTCCACTTTAAATAATGGAAAGTTCTAAGAGCAACAAGAGCAAAGAGCAATATCACTATAAACAAATTAAACCAACAAATATCTATAGAACATTCCATTCCAAACAAGAGACTATACGTTCTTCTCAAGTGCATATGGAAATATTTTTCAAATTAGACTATAAAAGATCTATAGAATATATTTTACATATACATTTTCTATATTATAGACCATATTGGACTATTAAACGCTTTATAAATAATATAAAAAGTAATTTAAACATTTCAATAGTTTAAAAAATCATAAAATGTATGTTCTCTGATCACAATGCAATTAAATTAGAAATCAAAACTAACAGCCGGGCTCAGTGGCTCAGCCTGTAATCCCGCGCCTTTGGGAGGCTGAGGTGAGTGGATTGACTGAGCCCGCGGGTTCGAGACCCGCCTGGGCAAGCGAGACCTCATCTCTACAATAAATCAAAAAAA
>CAUYQG010113907.1:0-19425 GCA_963574415.1 Tarsius wallacei
ATATTAAGATTGCAACTCCTGCCTTCTTTTGTGATCCATTTGCCTGGAAACTCATTTTCCATCCTTTAACTTTGAGTCTGTGTGCATCCCTTGTAGTGAGATGAGTCTCCTGGATGCAGCAAATAATGGGGTCATGGTTTCTTATCCAGTTCACCATTCTGTGTCTTTTCAGTGGTGCATTTAGTCCATTCACATTCAGGCTGATTTTTGGAGTGTGATTGCTTAACCCTGTCATGAGGTTCTTATGAAGTTTTTCTTTGTTTGCTTGTTTTCTTTTGGCTTTGGGGTTAATGTATGTGTGTGTTTTCAAATTTCTTGTTGCGCTGTGTTCTCTGTTGATTCTGTGCTCTGCTGTTCTCTTGCGAAGTGTGTGATCATTTTTTTTCTTTCTTCCGTGCTTAATACCTTTTTAAGTGTCTAATGTAGAGCTGGTGTGGAAGCTGCACAATCTCTTAGGGATTGGATGTCTGGGAAGGATTTAAATTCTCCATCACTGATGAAGCTGAACTTGGCTGGATAGAAAATTCCTGGTTGAAATTGCTTTTCTTTGAGGACTTTGAATATAGGGCTCCAATCCCTTCTTGCTTGCAGTGTTTCTGCCGATAGATCTGCGCTATTCTGATTGGTTTTCCCTGATAGGTAGTCTGACCTTTCTCTCCTGCTGCCTTTAGGACTTTTCCTTTTGTGCCTACTTTGTGTAGGTGAATTGCTATGTGTCTAGGGGTTGGTCTTCTCATTTGATGTCTTGTGGGTTTTCTCTGTATCTTTTGTGCTTGACTGGTCACATCTCTGGTGAGATGGGGAAAGTTTTCTTGGATTACCTCCTGGAATACTTGCTCCAAGTTGTTCTCATTTTCCCTTTCTTCTTCTGGGATACCAATTAGGCATAGGTTCGGCCTCTTGATATAAACACACATCTCTTGTAAGCTTTGTTCTTTCTTTCTGAGTCTTCTTTTTATGTTTTTTACCGATTGGGTTAATTCCATGTTCTGGTCTTCAAGTTCTGAGATTCTTTCTTCGGCTAGATTGATTCTGCTTTCCATGCTTGTCATCTTGTTATTTATTTCCTGGATGAAGTTTTCTATTGCCAGAATCTCTGTTACACATTTTTCAGTGTTGCATCTTGTCTTTCTTGAGTCTAATTCACTCTTTCCAACCATTCCCAGATCCCTGTTATATTCTGGGCCCAGTCATTGGTGACCTCCATTATTTGGACACCAAGGTCTGATTTCTCAGGAGTTTTGTCTTTGCTAGACTTGGAATTGCCTGAGGTCTTCCTTTGACTTTTCCGCATTTGTGACAGATCTCTTGTTTTTTTCTTTAGTTCTGTCATTCAGTTTCAGTGGGAGAGGCTTTCCCTTCTGATGTTTGCTCAGTCCTCTAGTCTTTCCTGATCTGTGCTCTGACTTTGTTCTATTTTGAAATAAGATGGTGGATGGGAAGCTTTGGTGTCTCTTGTGGTTTTTGAAATCCAAGTAAAGTGGGGGATGGGGTGTTAGGAGTCAGATGCTACTTGCAAATTGAAATGTTCACTTATTGTGGTATGTTTTCCCTAAGATCCACTCCCCATCACCACTCTATACAATGATGCAAGGCAGAAACCAACCCACACTACAAAGCAATCTGCAATAACAACAAAGTGAGACATAACAAACCATAACAACAGAAAAACTCCAAGAAAACTAAACACTCACACACATGCCTAGCACAAAGTGAACAGAAAAGAAAGACAAAAAGACTGAAGGGGGGGAAATAAGAAAAAAGAAAAAAGAGAGAAAAAAGGGGGGAATTTAGTTGGAACCCTCACATATATATTGACACACTCCTTAAATTATAAAAAAATGAATATAAAAAAACCCCAGAAGAACAAAAGAGCCAAAACCAACAACAAAATCAAAAGATGAACACTCAAGCATTCACATACACACATAAACAGAGAATGACAAATAAAAGCAGAAAGAAATGGAGAAAGAAAAGAAAAAAAATTTTTTTGAGGGGTATGCAGGTCAAAGCCTCATTTAAACATTCATGCACAAAGGAAAAATATTTTAAAAATATATGAACTAACAAACAGTTAGAAAATTTTTTAAATTAAAAAAATAATTGAAAGTAAAAAAAACAGAACAAAACAAAAACAAAGACAAAAAAACCTATCCTCTTGTGGCAGGCTCTGTAATTGTTCCTCTAATCATATCTCTCCTGCAGAGCCACCTCTTTCACTCTCTCCTCACGGAAGGAAGCAGGGAAGGAGGAGGGGCGGTGGAGGTGGGTGGGGCTGCAGTCCTCCCCTTCCAGTCTCCTATGGTCAGGGAGATCACTGTTGGGGATGTACAGGATAGTCTCTTCCCCAGGTGTGTACTCTCAAGAGGTTGCCCCAGCCAGGTCTACCATGGAACGGGGTTCTCCTATTGCAACTGATGTCCAAGCTCTGTCTGGGTTTGTCCCTCTCAGTCGTGGCCCAGCTGTGTGGGTCTGCTGTTCAGAGGTTTGCTGGGGAGGAGGGGGTTTGGGTCAGCCCAGACTCACCACCGATCTCTTTGGAGTTCTTCCCCATACTTTTCTGGCCACAACCTTTGTCTCACAGCTGGATCAGGGTAGGGGGTGGGGTGCCTGGATCCAGCTGTGAGACAAAGGGTGTGGCCAGAACTCAGCACTTGTCAGCTGTCTCTGAAGTTTGTGCTCTCCGGATATTTTCTCTGGACCACAATCCAGCTCTGAGTAGTTGATCTGCCATTCCCAGAGATCAGATCTCTGGGCTCCATCCACAGCCCCTTCCAGCACCTTGTTAGGTCTCGCTCCTACTTCAATGTTAAGGGAGTGCCTGGAGCAATAGTTTGTCGTTTCTCTTAGGCAACAAGTTGGAGGTTGGGTGGGGAGCTGGGTGGAGCAATGCAAATCTCTGCCTGGAAAATGGCTGTGGTGGGTGACTCTTCACCAGGCATGTATTCTTCTCTCCAGATTCCCCTGATGCTCTCTCTCCAATAAACAAATTCTGCGCTCCAGTGGGTTTGTTATGCCCGGTGATGGTGTGCGCCAGGTGCCAGGTGATGGTGTGCGCCAGGTGCCAGGTGCTGGAAATCAGCTGGATTCAGCAGGCTTTTCTCAGGTGCATTCCCGCAGACAGCAGACATTTCTGCGGCAATCTTGGGAGCTGAGCTCTAATTTCAGGGTGATGGGGACTTGCAGTTGCCCTCAGAGGGGGGGCCCAGGTGCTTGCAGCAGACGGACTTTTATGCTCCCACCAGCACCCGCCTACTCACATGGAGAGTCGTTATTGTCACTTGCCTCCACGGAGATTTTTACAGCCTAACCTGTCGGCCGCCATCTTAAGCTCCACTCCTGCTATTCTTATAATAGGTTATATATGATGCTATCCAAAACATGGACAAGAAGATTGACTTCATGAAAAGAAACATTTCCAAAAGCCATCATAGCCATGTGAAATCACTGTGGCAAAACTGTGTAAGTGTCACAAAAAATGTCTTCCACCTGATGCTAAATCTTTGGTTTGTCAAGATGCCAGTCAGCTAGAATTGCTGGAGAGCAAGTAACTGTGATAGATTAACAAGGCACATCTCTACTTGCAGCAGATGGGGACTAGACTCTGGTGGGAGAACTCTGAAGCTTAGTTTTGCTAAATTATGATACTATTTTTAAAAATTTCTATAGGTTTTGGAGGTGCAAATGATTTTTGCTTACATTAATGCATTGTATAGTGGCAAAGAAGTCTGGGTTTTAAGTGTACCCACTACCCCCACCTGTGTACATTATACCTGATAGTTGATTTTTTTAATCCCTACCCCCTTTTTACCATCTCTTTTCTGAGTCTCCAATGTCCATTATGCCATTATTTATGCCTTTGCAGATTCTTAGTTTAGCTCCTATTTGTAAGTAAGAACATGTGGTACTTGGTCTTCTGTTCTTGTGTTATTCCACTTAGGATGATGCTCTCCAATTCCATCCAAGTTTTTGCACAAGGCATTATTTCATTCTTTTTAATGACTGAATAATATTCACATATATATGAATATATATATATATATGTAATTTTCACTATCCACTGAGAAATGGGCATTTAGGTTGTGAATTGTGCTGCAATAAATGTATGAGTACAGGGGGTTTTTTTGTATAATTATTTCTGTGTATTTGGATAGATACCAAGTAGTGTGATTGCTGATCAAGTGGTAGATCTACTTTTAGTTCTTTGAGAAGCCACCATACTTATTTCCATAAAGGATGTACTATTTTACACTCTCACCAACAGTATATAAACATTTCCCTTTTCACTGCATTCACATTATCATCTTTTAAAAAAAAAATAATGGTCATTCTAATTGGTGTAAGGTGGTATTTCATTGTGTTTTTAGTTTGCATTTCCCTGATTATGAGTGATGTTGAACATTTAAAAAATATTTGTTAGCATTTGTATATCTTCTTTTGAGAGATGTCTGTGTCATTTGCCCACTTTCAATGGGGTTATTTGTTTTTTGTGATTATTTTTTTGAATTCTTTGTAGATTCTGATTAGTCCTTTGTAAGAAATATATTTTGTAAATATCTTATCACATTCTGTAGGTTGCTTATTTACTCTGTTGATTTTTTTTTTTTGCTATGCAGAAGCTTTTTCGTTGAATTAACTTCCACTTGTTTATTTTTGTTTTTGTTGCATTTGCTTTTGGAGTCTTAACCATAGATTATTTGCCTAGGCCAATGTCTGATATAATTTTTCCTAGGTTTTCTTGTAGGATTTTTTATGGTTTCAGGTCTGACATTTAAGTCTTTAATCCATCTTGAGTTAATTTTTGTTTATGGTGAGGCATAGGGATCAAGTTTCATTTTTCTGCGTTTAGCTATACAATTTTCCCAGCACCATTTATAGCATCATTTGTTGAATAGAGTGCCCTTTCCCTGGTTTATGTTTTTGTTTGCTTTATTGAAGATCAGTTGGTTGTAGGTGTTGTGGTTTATTTCTGGGTTCTCTATTCTGTTCCACTGGCCCATATGTCTTGTACCAGCATCATGCTGTTTTGATTACTATAACCTTATAGTATAATTTGAAGTCAGGTGATGTGATGTCTCCAGTTTTGCTCTTTTTGCTTAGGATTGCTTTGGCCATTCTGGCTCTTTTTTGGTTCCACATGAATTTTAGAATTGTTTTGTCTAATTTTGTGAAATTAGTTAGATAGAAAGGGATTGCATTGAAACTATAGATTACTTTGGGTAATATGGTCATTTTAACAATGTTGATTCTTTCAATCCATGAGCATGTGATGTTTTTCCATTAGTGTTCTCTATAATTTCATTCATCAGTGTTTTGCAGTTCTCCTTGTAGAGATCTTTCACCTCCTTGGTTAAATATATTCCTAGGTGTTTTAGTTTTTTGGCAGCTATTGTATATGGAATCAAGTTCTTGATTTTATTCTCAGCTTAGTCATTATTGGTGTATAGCAGTGCTACTGATTTGTGTGTGTTGATTTTGTATACTGGGAGTTTACTGAATTCATCTGCCAAGTCAAGGAGTCTTTTGGAGGAGTCTAAAATTTCCTGGGTATAAGATCATATTGTCAGCATACAGAGATAGTTGAATTCCTTCTTTTCCAATCTGGATGAGCTTTCTTTCTTTTTTTTTTTTTTTTTTTTTGACTGATTAAGAAGGCTTGGGCGTTCAGTACTATGTTGAATAGGAAACACTGAGTATTTTTATGTTTGTAACTGTAATGTATAAGATACAAATAAAATGTTTGAAATGAATAAAAAGTAATCACACTGATGGTGCCAAAAATGTATACACATTTTAAGAAAGGAAAAAAATTGTATTAAAATTTAATACTCAATATATACCAATAATAAAAGATTAACACAATCTTTTGAGCAAACTTCATACCACACATTGCTACCATAATTCAATTAAACTTTGAAGAAATAATACATATATAACATCTCTTAAAATGTGTATACATTTTTTGGCACCCCAGTATAATCAAAAGAGAAAGCATATTTTTATTAATGCAAAGCTATCTTGTATGAGAAGTAAATATTAATATAGTATTCATTTTTCCCCTATTTACTCACCATTGATTTATGCTGGCTTTGTGTGATTTCAGAAGCCACCTGGATATGTATACAAAAATTATAAACTCCTGCTTTCTAAGCAACTTAAACTCCAGCAATTGATAGAAATGGAGAGTTGCAGTCCATCCTCCCACTCTGTCAATTAAGGTGGGAAAATGATTCCCAGAGCTACCCTGTAGATACATCATTTCAGTCTGATGAATATCAGGACCTGGAGCTAGAGTCACTAATCAGGGAGCTGGGGTATGAAGAATTCCAGGAGGGGGAGCTGGAATCACCAATCAAGGAACTGGGGTATGAAGAATACTATGAACTAGAGACCAGGTCCTTATCTAGAGCCCACCTCCTTCCTGTCTTTTCTCCAACCACTTTTACCAGTCATATTATACATCTGAATGACGTGATGTCCGGCACTTATTCAGTACCCTGCTTTACCAGCCCCGGGGCTTGCAGCACCAGCAGCATCTTGGATAACCGAGCTTCAGGAACAGGCTCTGCGGGCTTGCTGGACCGAGGAGAACCCAGTCTGGTATATGACCCTGAGATGATGAATTACCATTCTTTCCTGGAAAATAAACACACGGTGTCATTTCCCTACACCCCTTGTGGTTTCAGTGAGCTTGAAATGGCACATGTTGCAAGCAGCACTATTTAATCTGTATCTGTCAACAACCTTGATGCCAAGTAGTGGAAGCTGTCTGTTTCCTATTTTGAGGGCTGGTTTGAGGTGATATTCAGAATGATGACACATTGATTGGGTGTATATTTCATGCAAGGCAATGTGGCTCTTTCCATTTCTCTCACAACGACCCCATTATGTTGACACTTTTATTACCCTCACTCACAGGGTCACAGAGCTGGTGAATGGCACTTCCAGAACTCTGCTCCATAGCACATTTTTTAACCTTCTATTTTTCTTTAACTTTTCCCTGGATAAATAACTCAAAGCACTCCTGAGATGGCAAAAGCTTAAGAGTATGCCTTTAGCTAAATCACACACAAAAATACCAAATTGTGTGATAGCTTTTGGTTGGAAAAACAAATCTTCCTAGCTACTTACAAAACACACTTCACTTACCACACACTGAATTTAGGGAGTTAAACCCTTTGGTTGAGGGAATGAATACTTGTCAGCACACAAAGAAATTTCAACATAACTTAGTGAAAAGCACAGCTGAAACCTTTTGCAGTATGAGCATTTCAATTGTTTCATGTCTCAGATATTTATTTTTGACATAAACATTCTACCAAAATACAATTGTTATGCAATTAAACATGAAAGAAGTAGTAAATATTAAAGTTGCTTCCAACTTAGTTGAGCAGAAAATAATGTTGTTTCTTCAAAATGAACGTCACTAATTAATTCATGAGAGATGAGTAAAGTGATGCTTAAAATATCCTTACTGAATACTGGAAAATATTTGGTAAAATAACTAATTTGATGGGGTTGTTGAAATTCATTGATTGAAGTGAGCATATTTAAGCAATTATAAATTTGTGGAATTCCCATTACATTTAACTAGTAAAATAAACCCAATCTTTATTGTCCAAGACAGAGATTGAGAGAAATTGTTTGAAATCCTTAAAGAGAGTCATAGGTTAGGTTAGATTAATCAAATTTCACCCAAGTAACAGATCTTTTGTGATATTTCCTGTGTCCAAAGAGGCCTTGGGTTTCTCAGTCTGTTTTAGGATCTCCGAAGCCTTAAGTACCTTCTGAAGATGCTATTGTTATGAGTGGGGGGCGGGAGTGGTGTCAGATGGGACCATCTTGTATAGCCATCCTCACACCATCTTTACATAGGCTTTGACTAGATTTGACATTTGGCGTCTTGAGTCCTTGCTGAAGTACTTCACAGAAGGTTCCAGGAATGGGACCATTACTCCCTACCTGAAATCTCTTCTTCCAGAATAATGATCAGGTCAAATATGATTTTTTTCTCTCTCTCTTTCCTTATCTTCTCTTCAATGAAGTTACAAGCTCACCAATAAAATCTGATTATGGTGTCCCAAATGAAAGCTTCTCTGATGACCCTTCAATCTGGTCTGTGGAGGAAGTGATCCTGTTTCTAGCAATAAAGATCCTAAGATATCAGGTCTTCTTGTCGACCCCTTCAGACACTATGTAATATATCTTTTTTGATCCAGTTTTCCTGCTGTAACGCCTTTGAATGACCTTGAATAAATGCAGACTCTTCAGCTGGACACTGTGTGGATTGTGGGGGAACCCTAGCAACTGATTTTTCCACATGTGACAAGGATTATTTTGACGAGGCTTTTATCCTTCAGTGTAGGCTGGTGGTCTATTCTTTATGTGGGTATCCAAGTGCCTGGCAGTTGTCCTCAAGTTATCAAGGGATGATGATTCAGCATCTCCACTCTCAGGAGTACCTACCCTTTGTAATGACAGACACAATGATCCTACCCCCAGCTTGCTCCCAGCTCAGTCCCAGGACCATGCTTAGGAGAGGGTGAACATAAACTAACACAGGGTCACCTTCTTGTGATGATACCTAATGAATACAACAAGAGATTCCATTTGGCTCAGTTATCAGTATTGTTACCCTAATGCTACTGCCAGACTACTTACAAAGTAACTTTATTGACCAAACTTTTGTAAGTCCTAATTTCTTTAATTAGTAGAAAAAGTATAGAAGATGGCTGACAAAAGTAGTAATGTCAGGGATTTCCAATCTTTTCAGAGAGTGTCACATGAGTAAGTAAAATTTTCTTCTGTAACTGGACCTTGTGAAAACCAAATAATATGCTTCAGCAGCACAAGTTGGCCAGTTAAGATGATGAGGAATTTTAGGAGGGCGCTTTGTAACTATGGAGAAATATTTTCATAGTGTATCCTAACAAATGCAATAGTGGCCATGGAAGTGATATGCCATTTTCGAAATGTTGAAAATCAGCAATAAGTTTTAGCACCAAATGGGCTTCAGACAACCAATTGGCTTTCATCATAAAGACAACACTCGAGAACACATGGACAGTTTGCATTCATGTTGAAATATTCCTTTTCCCAGTCCTGCTCAGAAAGTTAATGGCTGTCGGAAATTCTTTATTCCCATTCATTGTTTTTGCTCTTTTTTTCATGGATATGTAGTATTTTATTCAACATACAGTATGTATTTAAAGATAGATACTTTGACACAGTTCATTTTTTAAGATATTGGGTTAAATTTTCTTTTTCTTAAAGTTTGAAGTGAGTTTATAAATTATCAAATGATGCTTCACTGTAGAAATTACATTTTTAGCAGTTTTCATAAAGCAGATGCACATTCAGAGAATATTAGTCTGGAATGAGCTGCTGTCTAGTTTGCCTTACGGGTTGTCATATACAAAGAGCTAACCATTCTGATTGAGTATGGAAGCATTATAAATCACTGGAAGTTTCTTCCCTCTGTAGAACAATTGACAGGAAGGCTCTGCTGCTGCTCACGAATGACATGAAGCTGGAACACTTGGGACTGAAGCTGGGGACCACCATGAAGCTGGGCCACTACATTGAAGAACTTAAAGAAATATTGACAACTTATATGATTATATCCATGAGGATGTGTCTTCAGAAGAGCATTTAAAAGTGCATCTATAGATATAAATTCTTTCTCAAATATTTTGTCTGTCTGATGCTGCAGTGTTCCATTCACATTCTACCAATTTCCAGAAAGTGAATGGCCATATAAATTATTTTCCTTTTTGTTATTATTTCACTGTATCTTTTATTTATTCAGATTTAGGAAAAAACAAGTTTATAAACTTTCATAAGTGTTCTTACCAGTTTTTAGATGAATTATATGATCGAGTGAATGGTTATTTTATCCAAGAGATATTGTACTGCCAGGGTGGTTTGGATGGAGTCTGACAATTAAAAAACGTATTATATTAAAACTTCCATATTTTTGCTTAGTTTAGATATTTCACTATTCATTTATTGCTCATATCTCTCTATGAAAACACCTACATTCAAATTTTTACTAAAGACATATTTTATGTGTATGTTTATTCTTCATGTGGATACAATTTCATATTTATATTTATTCTAACTTAAAGTCTACACACAAGTCTTTTAGCACATAGCATCAATAAGAGTACCTGATCTCAAACCAGGTGAAGTGGAGACCAAAGGGAGACCCAAACTTTACCTGTATGATGACCAAATCTGAATTGTACCCCATATCTTTAAAATAAAAAAAAATAGAAAAAAATTAAAGTGACCTTTTGCATTGCCTCAGAGGTAATGATAAACTATATTTTAGTGAGATGTTTTCTGTAAAATAGAAATATCTTGCTTGCCATCACTAATACTTCTCTAACTCTGCAGGAAATAAGAAACAATCTGTACTTTGGTTTCTATACAGTGATGTTCTCTGGCCTATGCAATGTTTCTAACAATTAATTGGCTTAATTCTGAGACATTTATCCTGTAAAACTTGCAAAGATGCATTAGTTCTGACTTTCATTTTGGGCTGTATCTAAAAAGTTAGAACTTTCAGGAGAAACATGTTCATCATTATTATTTTATTACCACACTGCTTAACAAATGAAACATTTACAAGCTGTGAGAATTGGTGCTATCAGTATTAGTCATTTATTATACATGTGGATAAAATATTCACCAGGGGTAAGAATATATATTTTCTTTTTAGAAAGCCAAGTGTGCTTTATATGCAACTTTTTTTTTTACCTAGTACATGTTGTTTAAAGGGTGGCTTTATCTATTTTATTCTTTATGTAAGACAAAATTCTCTCTTTTCAAACTGTATGTAGATGCTGTACTCAGGTGAACAATTCTCAGACGTTTTTATAAATACTGTGTTTTCAGTGTTCAGATTTTAATATCTTAATAAAGTCTAAAAACACAACAATTGATGTTCAAAGCCTCAGACTTGATTTTACTTGCCATCAACCCATAACATGAATGTGTGAATTTGTTACTGAAGAAGAGCCACTGTAGTAATTTTGTGGCTTTATTTGTCCAAATACTTGAGTTTTATAACCTGCCCCGATTCTAATGGTAAACAGATGTCTAAAAGCGAAGGGCCAATTTCTTACAAGGGTCTTAAAGGAGACCCCAGGGGCCATTACAACTTCAGTCAATGAGCTGTACCTGTGCTCAAAACCTTAGTTACTTGCAATACTATGGATTATGCAATCAGTCTAGAAAATGCCAGTGCCCCCGGCTATGTCATTCCCTCTCCGTTTGTTCCCCTGGCTGCTCTTTTGCCACGGGGGGCCAGAGGCCACCTCCTGGATAACCTGTTCTTGGCCCTCTGCCTCAGGTGGCCCAGCTTCCATGATGGGATACCCTGGGAGGATAAGGGTTACAGTGGAGTAGCCTTAGTTATTCCACCCGCCCCATGAGCTGCTACTCCATCCGAGGAACCCAGATACATTGTCTCTATGGTCTTCCTCCGCAAATTCCACAACACCAATCTAATAATGAGAAAAACATCAGACAGATTTAACTGGAGAACATTTTACAGAATATCTGAGCAGTGTTCCTGAAAACTGCCAAGGTCATCAAAAACAAGGAAAGTCTAAGAAACTGTCACAGCCAAGAGGAGCCCAAGGAGACACGATGACTAAATGTGATATGGCATCCTGGATAGGATCCCAAACAGAGAAAGGACATTGGGTAAAAACTAAGGAAATCCGAATGAAGTACAGACTTTAGTTAATAGTTATGTATCAGTTTTGATTCACTAGCCAGGGCAAGTGGATCACACTGATGTGATATAGTAACAACAGGGGAAAATGGATAAAGGGTATAAAGGTACTATATCTTAGCAACTTTTCTGTGATCCTACAGCTATTCTAAAATTAAAAGTTTATTTAAAAAATTAATTCCTTAATATTATCAGTCATGCGGCCTTAAAATATCGAATTATCCAAATGCCATATTTCTTTTTTGCGGTTTGATATCGTACCTCTTTTGTCTGTTATACCATTAGCCAATAGAAAGATAATGTGACTCACATATATATTTTTTATTTTCCCAATAGCCACATTAAAAGGAACAAACAAATACATAAATGAAATAGATTTAATAATATACAAGGGGAACACGAAACCCCGGAATTTATCTTTTGGAGAGCGAGTCCCTTGTAGTACAGACTTTCACTGCTAGGTAAGTGTTTTAGGAACCCATTAGCATCAGTGTACCAGCTGGCATTGTTGTGAGAGGCTGCATTTGGCTTCAAGGAATTTTCTTTCGGAGATTCTTTCAACTCATTTGTTCATTTCATAATGGGTGATTTATGAGTGCACCTGCCCACACCGTGCTGAGTGTTCTGCAGTTTTTGACTAAAAATGGCATGACCTTCATGCCCCATTCTCTCTATTCACCTAAACTCACCACTTGTGACTTTTTTTCACCGTATGAAAAAAGTCCTCAAAGGGAATCGTTTTGCCAATGTGGAAGAGGTGAAAAAAACAAAAAAACAAAAAACAAAAACAAAAACGACAGAAGTACTCAAAGGCATCAAAATTGACCAGCTCAAAAACTGTTTTAAGCAGTGAAAAAAGCATCTCAATAGGTGTATTTTATCAAACGAAGAGTATTTTGCAGGTGACTGAAGTTTAAGCATGTAAGAATAAATACACAATTTTTAATAAATAAATGCCATTTTGAATGTCTCCCAGTAATTCATTTATTCTAATATATCCAAACTATTCAGCATGTTTTTAATATAAAATTCTTAGAGATATTTCCCATTGTTTTTGTGCTGTCTTGAAGCCCGCTGTGTGCTTTTCACTTAGAGGGCAGCCTATTACAGACATTCCCACTCAAGTGTCCATTAACCACATGCAGCTGGTGACTTCTGTACTGTAAGGCCCAGGTCTGAGAGATCCAATGTGGTACTCAAGGTGTGGTCCCTAGACCAGCAACTTCTGCTTCACCTGAGAACTTGTTAGAAATGCAATGCTCAGGCCCCACCACAGGCCCACAGAATCAGAATATGGTAGTGAAGCCTGGGAATCCATGTGTGTTTTATCAAGCCCTCTGGGTGATGCTGATTCACACTCACGTATGAGAAACATTGTTGGGGGTTGGAAGATATAAAATATTTAAATGTGTTTAACCTCAGCAAAGAAGAAAATCCCGTGACAACATATATTAACCTGGAGGACACGATGCTGAAATAGGGACCGAGCACTTAATTCATAGACACCAACACCAAAGTACAAGTTATAAAAAGGAGAGGTTTTTATTAGCCAAGAGTCAGGCCAGTGGCCACCTGCCTGCTGGATATAACAGTCCCACAGCAAGAAGTGCCCATTAGCTATAAGGGCTTGCTTAAATAAGGGAAAACTACATTGGGACTTTCCAAGTGGGCCTGGAGGCCTAGATACATTTCAAGCAATGCTTGCAGAGTTCACAGAAGTGAAAAAAAAAGCTGTTAAACAGTTTATCCTAGCCAGCAGATGCTGTTGCCAAGTGGGCCAAACCGCAACATCCTGGAGGCCTAGGTACCTTTCAAGCAATGCTAGCAGGGTTCACAGAAGTGAAAAAAAAAGCTATTATACAGTTTATCCTAGCCAGCAGGTACTGTTGCCAGTTTCCAGGAAGGGAACTTTTTGACTGTGCAAAGGCTGAGTACATGTTTAACTGTGCAAAGGCTGAGTACATGTTTACCCTAATTTTTGACATCGTAGATGAGTTTTAAGCCCCCTTCCACATTGTGTGCCAACAAATTAGATAATCTAGATGAAATTGACACATTCCTAGTTTCCAAAACTACCTCAAGAGAAAACAGAAAATCTCTACATATTTATAACAAGTAAAGCTATTGAATCAGTAACCAAAAATCTCATAAGAAAAGTCCAAGACAGATAGCTTCACTGGTGAATTCTACCAAATATTAAAAAGAATTAACACCAAACCTACTTAATCTCTTTCAAAAAATAGAAGAGGAGGAAACACTTTCTAGCACATTTTATGAGGCCAGCATTACCTTGATACCAAAGATATACAAAGATACCACAAGTAAGGAAAACTATAGACTAATATGTCTTATACATGTGCATGTAAAAATTCTCAAAATACTAGCAAGCTGAATCCAAAAGCACATTAAATGGATTATATACAATGACCAAGTGGAATTTATCCCAGAAATGCAAGTGTGTCTTAAAACATGACAATCAATGTAATACAAGACATGACAATTAAGTTTGCAAACTCATCCTAGAAAAAGTGCAACATACCTCATTACTGAATATCACAATGGTTACCTTTGAAATACTCCCCTTGAGAAATTACACACTGATGCAGTGCCTAATCCACCTGTCAAAACAATTTTGGAACTCTTTCTGGAGTGGCCATCAGAGCTGTCGTTGTATTACCCTTGATGTCCTGAATGTCACCAAAATGTCTTCCTTTCAATATTTCCTTTTTCTTCAGGTAAAGAAAATAGTTATGGGGGTCAGATGAGGTGAGTAGCGAGGGTGTTCCAATACAGTTATTTGTTTACTGGCTAAAATTCTCCCTCACAGACAGTGCTGTGTGAGCTGGTACACTGTCATGATGCAAGGGCTCCTTTGGGACCATTTTTGCACACACCTTTCTCATGCCAAGATTTTCGGTTAAGATGTTCCTGTTTCTCTATCAGTGCATGTTTAGTCTGCTATGCTTCTCACAGTCAGCCAACAATTTTGACACACAATTCGACAAATTTTTGCGGTGTTTTTGTCAGTTCTGCTTGTTACTAGCCATCCTGACCTTTTTTCTTCAGCGATGCTTTCTCTCCCCTCAGAAAAACATTTAATAAGGCTGGATGCAGTGGCTCAAGCCTGTAATCCCAGCACTTTGGGAGGCTGAGATGAGGGGATTGCCTGAGCCCATGGGTTCAAGAACAGCCTGAACAACTTGGCAAGACCTCATCTCTACAATAAATTAAAAAAATTAGCCAGGTGTGGTAGCATGCACCTGTAGTTCCAGCTACTTAGAAGGCTGAGGTGGAAGGATCGCTGGATCCCAGTAGGTTGACGCTGGGGTGGCTGTGAGCATGCCACTGCACTCCACCCTGGGCGACGGTGTAGGACTCCAATTCTTTCTTTCTTTCTTTCTGAGTAGGAGTCTCATTCTGTCACCAAGGCTGGAGTGCAGTGGCACTCTCATAGCAATTGCAATCTCGACCTGCTGGACTCAGGTGGTCCTTCTGCCTCAACCTTTCAAGTAGCTGGAACCACAGGCACGCACCACACACACTCGGCTAATTTTTTTATTTATTGTAGAGACGAGATCTCACCATGTTGCCTAGGTTGGTCTTGAATGCTGTTTTCTTCATGGCATTATTACCATAAATGTGGATTCACTGATTTCACTTCCCCTCTTGCCAAGTCTAACAAGAAATTTAGTGTTTGTTCGTTGCTCTAATTCAAGCTCCAACATTCTTGTGATGACACACAAAAACATGCAACAACAATAATGAATGCCACTCATCAAGACACCACCACATGTCGACATTAACACAGCTGTAAGACACTGATATTCCAACATTAAACCTTAACTGAGTCGTTTGTACAGTGCTGCCAACATAAGCAAACAGTGGCAAGTTCACGAACTTAATTGTCAAACCTTGTGTACCACATCAATAGAACAAAGAAGAAAAATGCATGGTTATCTCAATAGATGCAGAAAAATTATGAAAAAGTATTCAACACCCCTTCACAATAATATCACTCAGCAAAATTGGAATGGAAGAAAATTTTCTTAACATAATAAGAGGCACTTATGCAAAACACACAGCTAACATCATATTCAATAGTGAAAGACAGGAAGCTTTTCCCCTAAGATCAGAAACAAATTAAGAATGCCACTTTCACCACAGCTATTCACTATTGTACCAGAAGTTTTCCTCAGAGTGATTAGACAAGAAAAAACAAATAAAAGACATTCAAATTGGAAAGAAAAAAGTAAACTGTATTTTCAGATGACATGATTCTATACATAGAAAAATATCATAGAATCCACAAAAAACTATTAAGGATAATAAACAAAGTAAGCAAAGTTTCAAGGAACAAGTTCGGCACACAAAAATTAGTTGTTTCTGAACACCAGCAATTAAAAATTCAGAAAGGAAATTAAGAAGACAATTCCACTTGTGATGTTATCCAAAGGAAGTAAATGCCTTGAAATAAAATTAACAAGGAGCTAAAAGACTTGTACAATAAAATCTAGAAAACATTGCTGACATAATTAAGGAAGCATTAAATAAATGGAAAGACATCTCATGTTCATGGATTGGACAACTTAATATTGTGATGATGGCAATAATCCCCAAAGCAGTCTACAAAGTCAATGCACTTTCAATCAAAATTCCAACAGACTTTCTTGCAGAAACAGAAAAACTAATCCTCAAAATTATATGACATTGCAAGGAATCCTGAATAACGAAAACAATATTGAAAAAGAAAAATGAAATTGGAGGACTCACAGTTTTCAATTTTAAAACTTAGTACAAAGTTAATCAAAACAAGTACAGGCATAAGGATAAACACAGAACTATTGCATAAAATTAGAGCCCAGAAACAACTCAAACATCTATAGCCAATTGATTTTTGATGAGGGAGTCAAGATCATTCAATGGAAAAAGAAATCTCTTCAACAAATAGTGCTGAAACAACAGGATGACTACATGCAACAAAATGATGTTGGACCCCTACCATTCTCTGTATAAAAAGTTAACTCAAAATGGATCAATAGCCTAAATATACATTCTCTGTATAAAAAGTTCACTCAAAATTGATCAATAGCCTAAATATCAGAACTAAAACTATGAACCTATTAGGAGAAAACATAGGGATTAATCTTCATGACCTCTGATGTGGCAATGGAGTTTCACCAAAAGCATGAGAAACTAAAAAAAATAGATAAGTTTGATTTCATAAAAATTGAAAACTTTGGTACATCAAATGATTCTATCAAAAAAGTAAAAAACAGCCTACAGAATAGGAGAAAATTATAAACACTGATATCTGATAAGGGTCTAGTATACAGTATAGGTAAAGAGTACTTACAACTCAACAACAAAAGGCAAAAAATTAAATTTTGAAAAGGGCAAACAACTTGAATGGACATTTCTTCCAAGAAGCTATACAACTGGCTAACAAACATGTGAAAAGATGTTCGACACTGTTGATCATTAAGGAAACATAAATTAAAGACACAATGAGATATCAGTTCGCACTTACCATGATGGCTATAATAATACTTTTTTAGGGAAAAATAACAAGTTTTGGTGAAGATGTGGAGAAACAAAAACTCACAAATTGTTACTGTAAAATGGTGCAGCTATTCTGGAAACAGTTGGCAGTCTCAAAAAGTTAAACATATAATTACCATATGATCCATCAATTCCACTCCTTGGTATATATCCGAGAGAAGTGAAAACACACCTCCACATAGAAACTTGCCAACAAATGTTTATAGCAGAATTATTCATTATAAACAAAAGAAGGAAACAACTCATATGATCATCAACAAGTAATAGGTAAATTGTGGTGTATCCATACAATAGAATATGATTCAGCCAAAAAAGGAACAAAGTAGTGATAAATACCATAACTTGAATGAACCTCAAAAATAATGCTAAGTGAGGCCAGGCATGATGGCTTATACCTGTAATCCCAATACTTTGGGAAGCTGAGGCCGGAGGATCTCTTGAGCCCAGGAGTTCAGCACTGTGGTGAACTATGATTGTGCCACTGCCCTCTAGCCTTGGTGACAGAACAAGACTCTGTCTCTAAAAATAAATAGCAAAATAATAATAATAATAATAATGCTAAGTGAAAGAAGCCAGACACTAAAGGTCATATATTGTTTGCTTTCTTACATATAGTATATCCAGAATAGGCAAATTCATAGAGACAGAAAGCTGATCAGTGGTTACCTGGGGAAGGCAAGGGGGAATGGGAAGTGATTACTTAATGGGTATGGCATGTGTTTTGGGCACGACTAAAAGTTTTTGAAACTAGAGAGAAGCAATGGTTACATAACAGTGTGAATACACTAAATGCCACTGAAGTATATACTTTTAAATGGTTAATTATATGTCATGTGAATTTCATCTCAATTTAAAAATTCCAAAAGAGGAAACGAAACTACAAACAGTGACAAACCACTAAAATAGGTGCTATAAGTGGAATGTGTAGGGAAGTGTTGAGTCCTAGCAAATGCCTGGCTCTGACTGGACGATGGTGGGGTCATCACAAAGGAGGTTACACGTGATGGGTTTTGAGGAATAAGTCAAAATTCAGGAGGCTGCCAGTACAAGAAGTGAGAGAAAAGGGGTTCATTTTTAAAAAGTTAGAAGTGAGTGACATTTCCATGCAGAGGAAACAGAATGGTCAAAGCCTTGGCAGTGTAAGAAAGCAATGATCATATTCAGGACTAGAAAAGTTGGAGACGTAGTGCATATGAACAATAGAACTAGCAGCAAAAGAAGGCAGGGGTCAAATGATGAGGGATTTGGAGGGCCATGTTAATGCCTTTGGACAAGAAATTAAGCAGTACGCATTTCTTGGAGGAGAAGCATAGGCATCTTCTTGCTGCCTAAATTAAACTTTTTACATCTTGGCAATATTTTATTGCACTCATTTAAAAATATTCATTGCTGGGCACCATAGCACATGCCTGTAATCCCAGCACTTTGGGAGGCAGAGGCAAGAGATTTGCCTGAGTCCAGGGGTTCGAGACCAGTCTGGACAACATGGCGAGACCTCGTCTCTACAATAAATCAAGAAAAATTAGCCAGACGTGGTGGCGCATGCCTGTAGTTTCAGCTACTTGGAAGGCTGAGGCAGGATAACCTGAGCCCAGCAGGTCGAGGCTACAGTGGCCGTGAGCATGTCACTGTACTCCAGTCTGGGCGACAGAGTAAGACCAACTCAAAAATAAAAATATTCATTAATAAAGCTAGGCATGCCGGGCTCGGTGGCTCAGCCTGTAATCCCGCGCCTTTGGGAGGCTGAGGTGAGTGGATTGCCTGAGCCTGCGGGTTCGAGACCCGCCTGGGCAAGCAAGACCTCATCTCTACAATAAATCAAAAAATTAGCCGGGCGTGGTAACACGAGCCTGTAGTTCCAGCTACTTGGAAGGCTGAGGCAGAAGGATCACCGGAACCCAGCAGGTCGAGGCTGCGGTGGCCGGGAGCGGCCACTGCACTCCAGTCTGGGCGACAGAGTGAGACTCCAACTCAAAAAAAAAAAAAATAAAATAAAATAAAAATAAAGTATCATTTCCCCTGCCAATTAATGTCAATTCCCCTACCAAACAATGGAACACATCCCCAAAATCTCACTGGAAGTTAGAACAAAGATGAACGTTACTTGGGAAGGGAAGGATGAA
>CAUYQG010113909.1:0-17982 GCA_963574415.1 Tarsius wallacei
GTTCCAGCTACTTGGAAGGCTGAGGCGGAAGGATCGCCGGAGCCCAGCAGGTCGAGGCTGCGGTGGCCGGGAGCGGCCACTGCACTCCAGTCTGGGCGACAGAGTGAGACTCCAACTCAAAAATAAAAAATAAAAATAAAATAAAATAAACAGTTGAAAAATGTGGGAAAATAGTAAAATTCATTCCCAGGTTCCTCTGTGTCTGCTTTTGCCTTCTCTGGGTTGTTAAGCAAGAGCCATGTCCAGTAAGGGAGGATTAATGTCCTTCCATCAGGCAAGCAGAGGATGAGGCAGAGTGTTCCCCTGTGTTTTTGGTGTTTTCAATTTAACAATCCTCAGTATTTGGAGGAGAAATATTTTTTTCCTTCACTAAACACACACATACACACACACATACACACACACACAGAATATATATAACTAACAGAAACAGAAGTCACAATTGTGCCATTATTCAGGGAGGGAGGGACACAAGGGAAACCGTCACATGCAGCCCAGAGAACAAAGGATTCAAATATTGGTTTTGGTGCTTCTAAGTTCATATATTTTTTTTAAAAAACAGAAGACTACTTGCAGCAAGAATTTTTCACCCACAGAGGAGGCTTTCTGGGCTACATGAGCAGTCAGAAGGGAAGCAAGAGAATTATAGACGTGTGGGTGCCCTTGATAACTGCCTCTGTCCTCTCTCAATGGAAATAACTCGCTGTAAGTAAGGAATATGAGAACAGAGGAAATCTGAACCTTGCTTTCTACATGAAGTTCTAGAGCTCACCCACACCCTGCAGTGGTAGAGCACATATGGTGACCAGGCAAGAGGAGATTAAGATAGACCCAATGAGTTCTCATGACCCCAGTGTCATTAGAAAGAGTATCAGAATTTTCCTTTGACTTGACCCTGTGGAGACTCAGCATAGCAGAGGAAGCCCAATGACCTGAAAAACTCAATGTCAGTCAAATAAAGAACAGATAATACTCTTTCACTATAGAACTTGTATTTGAATCCATTTGGGAAAGTCCATAATTCATGGATGCCAGCAAGGATAAAAGCCAATAACTGAGTTTGGCAGAAATGAGCCAGTATGACTGAGAAGCAAATCCCAATAGGAATCAATGACAACCAAAGATAAGATGACCCTTTCCTATGGGTGTTAGAAGATTCCTCAGAATTTCAATGCAACCTCCCTGCAAAAAGAAGTAGGACAACTCAGAATTAGCCAAGTGGAGCCCAGGTTAAATATTAAATTCTGCTTTAAAAAAATAAAGTTTAAAAATAAATAAATAAATAAAGTTACAGTTTTGCATTCATAAAATCTTTAAAAACCATACTGATATTATCAATGATGAAACTAAATGTCCAGTTCTTCCAAGAAAGATAATTGTGTGGCAGAGTTGAGAAGGTTTCATAAAGTGGTATTATATCTGAGTTATGAGAACTAAAAATTTACTCTGCTGACAAGGTGGGAGTTGCAGAACATTCTTGTACATAGAGGTGAAAGAAAAGAGCCCTCTGAGAGAAAGTATCTGGTCTGCTTAAATAATTCCCACCCTTCTACATCTGTGGATTTTCTCTATTCACATTTTAGATTGCTCTGTGTTCTGTTACTATTAACATTTTTGTTTGTTGTTTGTTTGTTTTTAGAGACAAGGTCTTGATCTGTCACTCAGGCTGGAGTGCCGTGGATAGCTCACTACAGCCTCAGACTCCTGAGCTCAAGGGATCCTCTTGCCTCAACCTCCCAAGTAGCTGGGACTACAAGCATGTGCCACAACACCTAGCTTATTATTATTATTTTAATACAAAAATTCTAGTTCCTTGGTAGTATACTCTAGAGTTCTAGAGAAAAAGCAAACTCTTGATGGGATAAACAAAAGAAGGTGCCTTGGATATAGGCAAGAATAAGTTAAATATTTCTGATTATAGAGTCCATGTGGGTGTTACCTCTTCCTAAACTTGGAAAAAGAAACATGATTAAGCCGAATGTATTAGCCTCATCTGCCCAATTTTATCTGGGTGGACAAACAGTTCCAGACTAATTTTCTCCAGGACTAGTTAAGAGGTGTTCTCATCACCCTTCCTAAAGAGCTCAACAAACCCTATTGAATTTAATTTGATCCTTTATTTGTTATCTGACAGGTGTGGGGATCTGTAGGAGAAAGCAGAAATACTTAATGTTATTGAGTGGTTCCTTCCTGTTGGAGCCTTTGAGCATTGTAACTGTTCATACAATAATTCAAAAATATGCCATCCCCAAGTACCAAGGGTATGAAAAAACATATGTTGTTATCTAGAGCACCTCAGCTTTAGAGGAATGCTATGGGCATGGTTGACAATAAGCACACTGTTTTTTCCATGGAGTGATCATTCTACCTTTTCCTCAAAATGGACAAATAAATATGCTTCATGTGTACACAGGCATACCTACTCACAGAGATGCCAGTTGAAAGTCACACTATTCTTTGGAGGTTTTATCACTCATGCATCTGGTGGCTGGTGCTGGCCATTGACTAGAACCTCAGTGTGGGCTGTGGCCTGAAACACCTACATGTAATCTTTTTATGTAGATTGAGTATAGCAGTTCAGAGGTCTCACATAGCTCTTCATACTTGCAAGTGTCCCAGGAGAAACAGAAAAGTGTATCATCTTTTCCAATCCAGCCTTGGAAGTCACTTTTCATTGTTGCACTGTACTCTTGGTCAATCAGTCACTGATGTCAGCCCACATTCAAGAAGAGAGAACACAGACCCCCACCTTTCATTGGATAAGTGTCAACATATTTGCAGACATGTTTTAAAACCACTACATTGACTTCATAGGAAGAGCTAGACTTACAGAGTTTATAAAGAAGAATGCAAATGAAAACAAGGCAAGCCATGCTGTAGCGCTCTAGTAAGTCTCAGGAATTAAGTATATCAGATACTAAGATGAGAGGACAGAGTACAGGGATGAGGGGTGAAGGCTGGAAAAGGAGAACCAGCTGAACTTCTATATAAGGGAGTAAATTTAGACCCTCCCCAGATTCTTTCCCCAACTTGCACAAACAGACCACCAACCCATTCTCACCCAAGCAAGCAGAGGAATGTTTGCTCTCAGAAGCAGCAGTTTTGTTTTCTTTTTGAGTCAGAGTCTCACTCCATCGCCCAGGCTGGAGTGCAGTGGCACAGTCATAGCCACCCCAGCAGCGTTGACCTGCTGGGCTCAGGCGATCCTTCCACCTCAGACTTCCAAGTAGCCAGAACTACAGGTGGGCACTACCACGCCTGGCCAATTTTTGATTTATTGTAGAGATGAGGTCTTGCCAAGTTGCCTGGGCTGGTTTCGAACCCGCTGGCTCAGGCAATCTACTTGCCTCGGCCTCCCAAAGTGCTGGGATTATAGGCTGAGCCACCGAGCCTGGCCAGGAGCAACAATTCTTAAAGTGTGAAGTCCCCAAGACGCTGTCAGGAGATTTACAAGGTCAAAACTATCTTTAAAATGCCAGAATATTTTTTTACTCTCAGTATATAGGGAAGTTTTCCAAAGGATACAGTAGAGAAGACATGAGAATCCAGCTGTCTTGTATTAAGCTAGACATTTAAAATACTTGCAAAACTGTAAAACAATACTACTCTTTTCTCCCAGTTATTTGTTGTGGAAATATTTGGGATGATTCAGAGGAATGTTGTTTTGTTATATATTATACTATTTAATTTTTAGTCTATGTACATGCATTATTTTAATAGAATAAAAATATAAAGATTATGATAAAATTTTATAAGCACTAGTGAATTAATAGATGTAGGCATTGACTATCAAAGACTGCTAATGTTGCAAAAAGAGAGAGACAAGACCATGAATGTTTCCGCATGGAAGAGCACAATCACTTCTGAAGTAGACCTGCCCCCAACCCCAAATTAAATCTGAATCAGATCAAGACTCTAAATCCCATTAACAATTTACAGGAAATACAGAGGATGTTAAACAGCACCACAGGAATATTATCATCAAAATCCAGACTATGAAAAAATTTACAGAACAAGCAATTCAGTTTCTTTAACAGAAAATAAAGGGGGATGAGAGAACTGGAGGAGGAAAAAAGTGTCTTAAGAAATACTTTATACACTCCCAAACTCTAGGAATGGGCTGTTAAACTGGGTTCTCAGGCCAAATACTCAAAAAAGGAAAAAGTTAAAAAAAAAAAAAAAAGGAAGGATTTATTTCAGTGTAACTACTCAGAACCAAAGATACCCTTATGTCAACATCTCAGTGATGACAAGAGATTAGCATATTTCTGTTTCAGATAGTTCATTATTCAGGAAAAGCAGCTTCTACAGGAAATGCCCACATATGTGTACCTAGAAGCCAAACCATGTGGTCCCCAATATGGTCGTTCAGATGCATCCATTCTGTTTTCTTGAGGCACTAGGCAGTGCCTGTCATCTAACTAATCATCACACAGGGACAGATTTAATTTCATGCAAGGCCTGCGGCCAAGGGAAAATTCCACAACAAAAAGGAAAAATGCCCAACAGACAGTTTCTGAATACTAATTGATTAAGATTAGTAAGACTAAAATTCAAGTAGTCTATCCTATCTGTAAGAATAAATTACAATGAATCAGAACCTCTAATCATTAAAATTTAGCTTTGAGACAGAATCAAACATTCAAAGATATCAGCACATATTCATACACATGCAACCTTTACACTAGCCTAAGTCAGTCAACATATGATATTTCCCTGACCAAAGCCACAGGTTCAGGGATGAGCACTTAACTCTATTGCTACCAAAGAAGCACCAGGAGATGTTTGCTGATACTTCTAGGACGAAGCAGTTGAAGTTTCCAGGACATAAGATCTGGAGTCGCTGCCGGGCTCAGTGGCTCAGCCTGTAATCCCGTGCCTTGGGAGGCTGAGGTGAGTGGATTGCCTGAGCTCGTGGGTTCGAGACCCGCCTGGGCAGGCGAAATCTCATCTCTACAATAAATCTAAAAAATTAGCCGGGCATGGTAGCACACGCCTGTAATTCCGGCTACTCGGAAGGCTGAGGCAGAAGGATCGCCGGAGCCCAGCAGGTCGAGGCTGCGGTGGCCGGGAGCGGCCACTGCACTCCAGTCTGGGCGATCGAGTGGGATTCCAACTCAAAAAAAAAAAAAAAAAAAAGGACTGGAGCCGCTGCCATCTTGCCCCCAAAGGACCCAGCTTGTCAGAGAATGGAGCCCGAAGGGGAACAGAGTTGACAGATAATATCCCATTAACGTTGTTATATCCCCTAATTAAGTCATTGGGCATTCCATTAGGATTCTCAGTCAATCCTCTATTTACCAGTATGAGGGAAGGCAGTTGGAATTTTTTTTTGCCACAACTGAAAAAGTCCTAAGTGATATAAAAATCAAAGATAAATTAGGCAGAGGAAGTTTTACTTTAGCAAATGATGGCCAGCCAAGCTTCTACCCCAACCCAGTTGCCCAATGTGGGGACATCTGTACCTAAATCACCAAGCTCCCTGTGGCTGTGATACATTTGTGGCAAGAAGTCAACATTTATTAAATGTATCCTTTATATTGGCATCTGCCCCACTGTTACAGCAGCATAGGGTAATGTATAAGTTTGCTAAGGCTGCTGTAACAAATCATCACAAATGACGTGGCTTAAAACAATGGAAATTTATTATCTCAGAGTTCTGAGAACAAAATCAAGATGTGAGCAGGGCCATACTCCCTCCAGGCGTCTAGAAGACATTCTGTTCCTTGCTGCTTCCAGCTTCTGATGGCTATAGGCATTCCTGGGCTTGTGGACACATTATTCCAATCGCTTCCTTCTTGGTCATGTGATTCATTTAGCCTTCTCTTATTCTGTCTAATATTCCTCTGCCCCCTTCTAAAAAAAGTATTTGTCATTGGATTTAGGACCCAGCCAGACAATACAGGATGATCTCCTCATCTCAAGATACTTAATTTCATCCGCAAATACTCTTTCCATATTAGGTAACATTGAATATGGACATATCTTTTTCTGGGGGGGCGGACACCATTCAACCCACTACAGGTAATACATGCCCTTAAAAAGTCATTGCAGAGCATGAAGCATCTTCCTGAGGAAATACTCTTTGACAAGTGGTTCCTAAAATGTTTACACACTAGAAACACCTGGGGAAACTCCCAGTGCCCAGGTGGCACACCACGCCAACTAAATTGTATGGGAGTGAGAACCAGGCCTCAGGAGTTTTTAAAGGCCCCCCCCCCGCCCCCCGCCAAGTAATTCCAACAACGTTTGGGAGCCACAAGATTCATAACAGCTGGACACGATAGCTCAAACCTATAATCCCAGCACTTTGGGAGCCCAAGGCAAGAAGATTGCCTGAAGGATTTGAGAGCAGCCTGGGCAACTTGGTGAGACCTCATCTCTACAATAAATCAAAAAATTAGCCAGATGTGGTGGCGTGTGCCTATAGTTCCAGCTACTTGGAAGACTGAGATGGAATAATCGCTGGATCACCTGAGCCCAGCAGGTCAAGGGTGCGGTGGCCATGACCATGCCACTGCAACATAGCCTGGGCAACAGAGTGAGACTCCAGCTCAAAAACAAAAAGATTCATAGCAGTTGTTTCTGTTTCTTTTTACATATCTTCAAGTTCAAAACTCTTTAGTTTACTTTTTTGTATTTGCTTTATGGTTTCTTTATTAAAATGAAGTTATTTATAAAAAGAAAATGAAAGAATATCTTATTGAGTATTTACTTATGTTTTCCTTTTGCTTACACTTATGAGAACTTAGAAACCACTTTCACTCCAGAGATACACAAATTTTCCAGTCCTTCTTCAGTGTATACATCTCTGCCAAAGGCAAAGCCAAGCTGCCTTGGATTTAATTCCTTTGAGTAAAGCTTTGTACCCATTAGACTGCATGTCATTTTCAAAGAATTACTTTAAAAGGAATGATTAAACATTTAAAGCTTTAAGGTCTATAAAATATTAACCTAAGAGAAGAAAAGGAAGAGATGGAGTTCTGAAGGAATCTTGATAATGGATATGGAAAAGTAGCGTTTATATTTTTTATATTTCAAGAGAAATGGTTTGAATGCTTTCAAATGAGGTCAGTGACTTTAGAGAGAATCTTGGGTATAGCGTTGGTCCTATGACATCGTATACTCATGAATATGCCTAGTCTCTCTTTATGCAAAGAAAAGTTCAATTTGAGCCACATACGTAGTTAATTTAGCTCTCGATATTGAAACCACAACCTTTCTTTCCATTCTCTTTATTAATTTTTTTATCACATTTACCATCATTCCAGTGAAGTATTTTAGGTTAAGATATTTCTCAGTATGTCTCTCTCCCCACACTGACTCTTTAAGTTCTTGGATGCAGCCAAAAGTTATTGCATCATCCCAAGGCCCAGAACAGAATTGAACATAGCACAAATTTACCTCAAGAAGGATTTTATTCCTATTTTATATTACTGAGAGTGATTTTTTTCCACAATACAAGACTGACACCAATAATGCGCTACTTAAAAATATAGTTCATATTAATATATGTTTTACTAGGTAACATAACTTTTTATATTCTATTTTAATATTTGCTAAACACTTTAATAAATTCCAGAGATCATGCTTCCTGTCCTGCAAGAGCTTATAGCCAGAGAAAACAGAAGGCCTGATGCAGATCAAAATCATCAACACCAAGTTGCCTGCTTTATGCAATATGTTTCTCTCTTTTTTTTTTTTTTTTTTTTTGAGTTGGAGTCTCACTCTGTCACCCAGACTGGAGTGCAGTGGCCACTCCCGGCCACCGCAGCCTCGACCTGCTGGGCTCCGGCAATACTTCCGCCTCAGCCTTCCAAGTAGCTGGAACTACAGGCGCGCACTACCATGCCTGGCTAATTTTTTTGATTTATTGTAGAGATGAGGTCTCACCAAGTTGCCCAGGTGGGTCTTGAACCTGCGGGCTCAGGCAATTCACTCACCTCGGCCTCCCAAAGCATGGGATTACAGGCTGAGCCACCGAGCCCAGCTTGCAATATGTTTTTCTAGGAAAGAAATACCAAGAGGTACCATGCCACTCATGGGCTGGAAAGGCTCATTGGGCCTTGAATGAAGACCAAGATTTGAACAAGGAGAGCCACTAACCAAGAAAATCAGTAGGAGGAAAAAAGACTAGATATGAAGGTATAAGTCATGATTGCAGATATCTGGTAGTTGTTTGCTAAGTATCAATTTCTTCCTTTTCCAATAATTGCATGTAGATTTTCTCTGACAATCCATAACTCTTTTACTCTCAGCTTACCACAGTTTATGCATCCTGACAGGAAACATGAAACTCTTGGATCAGAGTCAAAACAGCAATAGCAGTTGCCAGAGTATTCACATTTTCTTGTGTCATTTCTGAGCCCATTACCAAAAAGCAATGCAAATAGACCCAAGCGACACATGCGTACTTGGTAGGGTGAGTTAGAGAAACCCAGCATTTTCCAACGAACAATAAGCTTGGCTGCCTTTGTTCCAGAGGGAAACACTACCTCTATCTTCCAAAGCTGTTTGCTATAAAACGTCATTGAAAAGATAGCCCAGAACAAAGTCATTCAGTGCTTCTGCACATCTTGCTTCTGCTCACAAGATGTGCAGAAGCATAAGAGACACGTGGAGAGTTGTCTACCAACACATATATTTTAGTTTTTCAAGTTAATTCTTCCCCAGGAAGTATACTGAATATACAACCACTCAATTAAAAGCTATTAGTTATCTGACGTACATGAATGACAAGGAGTTTGTTACTTTAATTCTCCAACCAAAATTACGAACAAGAGTATCTACAGTAGGTGTTGCACTTACCCATGCCTCAGAAAAGCATAAAAACTTTGCTGAGATGTTTTGTCCAAGAAAACAATCTCCAAACTTCAAGTCTTGAGTGAAGGCTTTGGATTTCACAGTGAGAGAGAGTATGCAGCCACTTTCAGAAATCATCTGTTCTTTACTAGGGTAGAAAGAACAATATCTTCTGCCTTTTTTTGTTTATTTGCTTTTGCTTTTTTTTGAGTTGGGGTCTTACTCCGTTGCCCAGGATGGAGTACAATGGCACAATCATAGTTTACTGTAGCCTCAAGCTCCTGGGCTCAAGCAATCCTCTTGCCTCAGTGTCCCAAGTAGCTAGGACTACAGGTGCATGCCACCACGCCCACACCCACCTAATTTTTTTTTTAATTTCTGTAGAGATAAAGTCTCACTATGTTAACTAAGCTGGTCTTGAACTCCTGGACTCAAGTGATTCTCCCACTTCAGCCTCCCAAAGCGCTGGGATTATAGGCATGAGCCACTGTGCTTGGGCTCTTCTGCCTTTTTGTAAATCATCTATTTTATTTGCCAGGTCACTTTCAAGCCATCTCATTGCCGGGCTCAGTGTCTCAGCCTGCAATCCCAGCACTTTGGGAAGCCGAGGCAAGTGGATTGCCTGAAACCGTGAGTCTGAGACCAGCCCAGACAACTTGGCAAGACCTTGTCTGTACAAGAAATCAAAAATTAGCCAGGCATGGTAGCACACACTTGTAGTTCTGGCTACTTGGAAGGCTGAGGAGGAACGATTGCCAGAGCCCAGCAGGTTGACGCTGGGGTGGCCGTGAGTGTGCCACTGCACTCCTGCCTGGGTGATGGAGTGAGACTCCAACTAAAAAAAAAAAAAAAAAAATCTCATTTTTAAAGATGAGTGTGTATTATACAATTTAAAACATCCTTTTCTTCTTGTGTCTGATAAAATAACAAAGGGAAACACCTGTGTTTGAGAGAGATGAATATATTACAAATAAATGCCCATATCACAATATGGGCAACAAAGTGAGGGAATTCATTACCTTTAAAGTTATAAGCCAAAAATAGAATTCTAACCCCCCACCCTCTACAACCGATTGAATGGACCTCTTGTGAGCCAAGGGAAACCTGAAAAACTAAATCTCAGACTGTGACAGAAAAGAAAGTCAGACACACCCCATTATACCCTGTCCCTTTTAAAGTTTAGGCATTAAAATAGATCATAAGACTGACAAAACAAGATACCAGGTTGCTTTCAAGCCATCTCATTGCCGAGCTCAGTGTCTCAGCCTGTAATCCCAGCCAAATTCCACATGACAGATAGTAGGCCCCAAAGGAAATAAAAATATTTTATCCCAAAATATATTTTATGACATATTTTGAAATAGCCCAGCAAAGCCATCTTTTGTGGGGAAATATCTGTGTCTTATAGATTCAAGTTAGGGTTAGGGTTAGGGTTAGGAAGAGCCTGACACCTTTTAAGACATTTACCACCTATTCTCTCTGATGCCTGCTACTTGGAGACTTCATCAACCTTGGTTTCCACAGCTCTCTTATCTTAATCAGACATTTCTTTCTACTGATTTCAGATTTGCAGGCAATAGCTTAACTCTCTCAACCAACTGTCAACTAAAGGATCCCTAAAACCTACCTATATAACCTGTAAGCTCTCCCACCCCAAGGCCTGCCTTTCTAGGCCAAACCAATGTAAAGCTCACATGTACTGATTTACGTCCTTGCCTGTAAATTTCTAGCTCCAAAAAATGTATAAAACCAAGCTGTAACTCCAACCACCTTGGGTATATGTTCTCACGACCTCTTGGGGCTGTGCCTTGAACCTTGGTCACTCACATTTGGCTCAGAACAAGACTCTTTAAATATTTTACAGAGTTTGACTCTGTCAACAAAATGATCATGCCAGTGGATATTTTCAAAGATTTAGACAAATTCATGAATAAGAAATTGTTCTTAGTCAGCTAAGGCTGCCATAATAAAACACCATAGGCTGGGTGGCTTAAACAACATATATTTATTTATCATAGTTCCAGGGGCTAGAAGTTCAAGATCAGGGTATCAGAATGGTCAGGGACCAGTGAGGGCTCTCTTCTTGGCTTGACTTCTTGCTGTGTCCTCACATAGCTGTGAATTTCTCACTCTTTTCTCAAAGGGGCAGAGAAAATGTACATTTTTTAAAAATCTTGCCTATAACTCCTCTGCTCATGTGCACAGGCACCCACCAGTTAGCAACAGAAGGAAAACATTTACTTTTAAATTCAATCTAGTAATTTGTCTGAGACCATACTTTGAACTCTCTTGAGATGACTTGTCTCTTTTGAAGGCTGCAAAGGCTGAGCCCTTTCCCTGGATCACACAGGAGAAGATACAGCCAGACTTTTACCAGGGTCTGTCAGACTAAGACTAAGCCCAGGCTTTCCAAGATCCTCTCACCTACCACCCCTGCCCTAAGATGGCATTTATTGTGTGAGGGGAGTATACTGCATGTTCATGGCAGTGGAGAAGGGGATCTTGGATCTGGCTCTAGAATTAAGATCTGGGTGGTATCCTTTGCTTCTCTGACCTCAACATCAACCTCCCTACTTGCCTGGTCTGTCCTTCCTCTGCTGGCATTTACAGCATATATCAGTGCCTGATATAATCTGGTTTCCGGCTTGTTCTGGCACTGCTCACTGGTTTGCTTGGTCCCTGGAAGTCCAGTACATGTCCTGCATGTTCCTGGCCCAGGGGCTCTACCTTGCAGCCTTCAGTTATACTTCAAGGTCTTCCTCTTCCCACCCCCACAATCTACGGTAACTGCCTCAGCTACCAATAGCCAAATCCCATGTCTTTCCTTTAAGACACTGAAAACTTCCAGCTCTTGTCTAGGCTTCCCATTAGCCAAAAGGAAGTGTGTCTAAAACCACTAAACCAACAAGTTTAATTTGATGTGGTCTCCACCACAAACAAGGGCAATTTACAAATAATCCCCTATCCCCATCATTAAAAGGCCAATCTAGGACCGAGCTCCTTAGCCTTTGGCATTCCCCTCAGGCAATCTAATATAATTCAACCCAGAGAGAAGATGTCTAAGTTGTCTTACTCCATATCCACTCTGCCTCTCTTCTCCTTTCTTACCCTACAATCCCTCAGGGCAAGGGGATTTCATTTCATCTATTCTTGTTCATGGGGGTGTGTAGAAAAACAAACTGTACTTTCTACTCTCACAACATAGAATACTTCCATAACCAAAAGTGTGGGGGAAATCCCCACATACCAAGCAAGCAATCAATTCTGCTGTGGACACCAGCTGGATGTTCTTTAATTCAATTCCATTTTTGACAATTTATTCATGAATTTGTCTAAATATTTGAAAAAATCCACTGGCATGGCCCAATCACACAGATTGAGGGCCCAGTCCCATAAGACAGTCCCTCCACTTCAGATGCTAATTGAAAGCCCCACGTTGTCTTACCTTACTTCTAACTGACCAGTTAAGAATCCCATGACTGAGCGTAAGACTGAAAGCCCCAACCTTCTAATCATGTGGTTGTTTCCCATGGCAACAAGTCCATGTTCTGAGGTCATCCAGGATCCTCCAACCATCAGTCAACTCATCAGCATACAAAAAGATGTTTACTACTCTGAAGATTTCAAGGATTTTAAGAGTTGCATGCCAGGAAAATGGGATAGAGACCAAAGATATATTTCACAATATCAAAGGGGGTAACTTTTTTTTAAACTTTATGGAAGAAACTGATCCAAGTCCTTCCCTCCTATTTGGTTCTTGATATGCATAAAATTTGAGAAAAAAATTATCTCTTCCTCTGTAAAGTTTATCTTGCAAACTTATTGCCTTAATCCCAAATCCTGTTTGAAATGGCAAAACTGAACATAAATTCTTTCTTTCTCTTTATATTCCTACTGTAACAACCCCTTAACCTTACTTCTATCCCTAGCCATATGAATCCTTCAGGTTATAAAAGGAAAATACATAGAAAGGCAAAAAAAGAAAAGCACAGTGTTTTTTGTTTTTTTTTTTTTAATATTATCACAGTTGTACCCATACTTGTTGACAAAAGATGTCAAACTCTAAAATATTTAAGAAGATTTATTCTGTGACAAATGTAAAAGACCTAGGCCCATGGCACCATCCCAAGACATCTTGGGAAAGTGTGTCCAAGACGGCTGAATTGCAGCTTGGTTACATATATCTTAGGAAGACACAAGTAACAAAAAACCATAAATCAGTCCATGTGAGATTTACATTGGTTCAGCCCAGGAAGGTAGGATACCTCCAAGACGGGGTCTACAGGTCATAGGTGGATTTAGAGATTTCCTGATTCGTAATTAGTAGCAAGAGTTAGGCTTTGTCTAAGGAATTCTGAAATCAGTAAAAGAAATGCTTTGAGATAAAAAAAACATTATGAAGCTGGGCTTGGCGGCTCAGCCTGTAATCCCGTGCTTTGGGAGGCTGAGGTGAGTGGATTGCCTGAGCCCATGGGTTCGAGACCTGCCTGGGCAACTTAGCAAGACCTCATCTCTACAATAAATCAAAAAACTAGCCGGGCATGGTAGTGCACGCCTGTAGTTCCAGTTACTTGGAAGGCTGAGGCGGAAGGATCGCCAGAGCCCACAGGTCGAGGCTGCAGTGGCCGGGAACAGCCACTGCACTCCAGTCTGGGCGACAGAGTGACACTCCAACTCAAAAAAACAACATTATGAGGAAGTGCCTTGATACACAGATAAAGCCTCATAGGCAGTAGTTTTGGGAGAAAATAGATATCAAATGTCTAGCTCCTTTGGAGATCCCAGGAAGAGGATTCTATACACATGCAAATTTCCCCAAGAGATGGCTTTTGAGGGTCAAAAAAATAATTTTGATTTCCTTCTTTATCTGTTTTGTGATGTTATGCCAGAGTCAGGTTGGAAAGTAAGCCATATTATATAAAATTAATTTTTTAAAACTATCCACTGAGAATCTCCAGACCCCTTAGTTAGAAATTTGATGAGGGGGGAAAAAAGGCTAAAAGTTAGCCCTCATTCTTAACAGCTAGAAATGTGTACATTTTCTGATTCTTGTATGCAAATATTGCATCTACTTGTTTTCTCTTTAACATTTTTCCCTGTTTAACCTTGAAGATGGTCTTTTATCATTCATTCCATGCATGAGCTGTTAAATTGGACCTCCTCTTGCTTAATAAGAGGTACATACAAGCCTTTACTATGGAGTTAAAACTACAAAGAATAATTAGATTAATACCAGAAAGTATATTCACTTCATCTTTTTTTGTCATTTGGCAACAGTTTGTTTTAGGTAGCTTTTAATTTCTGAGACATTTTACCAGGGTTACTGCAATGCTGATGACCCACTTTATGGTGCATTCAGGTGTTGCGGATTTTCATGAGAAAAAAACTATCTCAAAAGTTTCTCCCAGTATCAGCAACAATAGCAAATCAGAAGCAAATGCCTAAAACCTTAACTCCTCTTAAGATAGTGAAATGAGTACATTGCACTAAAGAAAAAAGAATCCGTTACTCTAACTACAGTTAGAAAATATACAGAAATCCCTAAATTCATAGGGAGGTCTCTATCACACATCAGCTTTGTAGCCCAAAGAAATTACTCTGTAGAGAGATGGACTGATTGACATAGGCATTTCAGAATTTGCACTTCCCTAAGTTTCCGCTTCAGTCTTCTAACCATATATAAAAATTGCTTCCTTCCATCACTGCCACCTCAGTATGAGTAAGATGAACGGAGTTCTCACTTCCTGACAAAGCTGGCGTGGAGACAAGCCCAAAGCAGGAACTGCTGGGCACTTACACCTGGGCACAGAAACCCTAGAAGCCTCCTGAAATACTGAACACTAAAGTCAAGAAATGAGTTAAGATTTGGAAAGTCAAACCAACCAACACTTTCTAAAGTTTGGCCACATACTAACCTAAGAAAGATTTTCTCACCAGAAGATTTTTTTTTAACTAGCCTTAACTTACAGGTACTTCAAACTACCAAGCTGTGTTGATTTTTTTCTAGTGAAATGTCTGAAAAGATCCTCCTTTCTCTTGTGATAATATACTGTTCAAGGATGAAAACATTTACTCAAATAAGAATAAATAAGGTTCCAACCCTACACAAACTGTAAATAGCATGTAATTTTTTTTTTTTTTTTTTTTTTTGAGACAGGGCCTCACTCTGTCACCCTGGCTGGAATATAGTCAAGCCATCTTCCCACCTCAAGCTACCAAGTAGGTAGGACTATAGCCACATGCCACAGTGTCCAGCTAAGCTTTCTTAGAGACAGAGGTCTCATTATGTTGCCCAAGCTGGTCTCAAACTCCCGGCCTCAAGCAATCCTCCCACCTCAGTTTCCCAAAACAATAGGATTACAGGTATGAGCCACCATGTCCAGCAGCATGTAATTTTTAAAGATAAAACACAAAGCTCTCAAAAATACTTACACAACCATGTTCATAGCAGTATTATTCACAATAGCGTAAAGATGAAAACAACCCAAATGTGTATCAACGGAAAAATAAATGAACAAAATGTGGTATGCACATACAATGGAATATTATTCAACCTTTAAAAGAAATGCAATTCTGATACATGTGACAATATAGATGAACCCTGAAGACATGTTAAGTGAAATGAACCAAACCACAAAGGACAAATATTGTGTGATACATGAGAATATATTGGAATACTCAAATTTACAGAGACCAAAATCATGGTTACTAGGAGCTGAGGGAGGGAATAATAGGAAGTTATTGTCTGGCAATTATGGAGTTTCAATTCAGTATGATGAAGGAGTTCTAAAGATGTATGGTGGTAGTTGTGGCATAAGAAAGTAAATGTACTCAATACCACTCAACTACACACCTAAAATTTGTTAAAATGGGAAATTTTATGTATCCATATTTTACTACAATAAAACACACACACACCCAAAGCTGGTCTTTGCTCTGAAAATAAAAGTTCCACAGTCAAGCTTTGGTACTTGCTTAAGTGCTGCAGAAAGTTTTATTTTCTTTTTCTAGGAACAGTCCTATGAGGCACAACTTTCACCCTCTTCTTCCACCTTGGGGTAATGCTTCTCAGTCACACATGCTGGGAAGCACTATCCTCATCCCAGAAAGGAGGCAGCAGCGCACTCTGAGGCTTTTGTCCTGTCCTGCTAAAGCAGCTCTATGTGCCTGTGCCACCACCAATCAATTTCTGCAGGGCGTGATCCCTGTTTTCCCCCAGCTGGCCACTACTTGTATGTAGTGGTGTATTTGGTGTCAACTAAACCCAAAGGGCTCCTCGCGTCCTGAGAAAACATTCTGAGCGTCAAATGGTATCACTTAGAATATTCATCCAAGATTCAGAACAAGTTGAAACCTGATCATATAAACTGGGAAGGATGGCAAGTCAGGATCTCCTGAACTTCATCCTCACTACTGGCTGAGGAGGGAGGGAAGTAAAAGTTCCTAATGTTGAAAGCTGAGAATCTCCTGTTCTCCCTTTTCTCCTATCTTCACACTAGACCATAAAAATGTCCTCAGACTTTGGCCCTGATGCTGTGTTTGAAGTACCAGTCTTACCTGTTTTCAGAATACTACTGGGTAATTTATAATGAATAAAAATTTATTTGCCTCATGGTTTTCCTGGAGACTGGGAAGTCCAAGAGCATGGCACCAGTATCTGGTAAGGGTCATCCCATTGTGGAAGGCAGAAGAGCAAATGTACACATGAGGCCAAGAGAAAAAGGAGGCTGAACTCCCATAGTAACTAGCCTACTTCTACAATAATGTCATTAATCCATTTGAGGTTTTTGCTTTATTAGGTGACCTAATCACCTCTTACAGGTCCTGCCTCTTAATAGTGTTGCAATGGCAATTAAATTTCAACATGAGTTTTGGAGGGGATATTTAAGCCATAGCAATCCACCTCTGACCTTTCAAAAGAGTCAAGTCCCTCTCACATATAAAATACATTCATTCATCATAATAGCTCCAAAAGTTTAATGCATCCTCAGGAAAATTCCCTTCATTTGTGAGTCTGTGAAATCAAAACAAGTTATCTATTTTCAAAAGACATGGGTGGCACAGACACAGGAAAGACATTCCCATTCCAAAAGGAAGAAATGGGCAAACACGAAAGGAGTAACAGGCCCCAAGCAATCCAAAACCCAACAAGAAAATGATCATTAAGTCTTAAAGCTCCAGAATAACAGCTTTTGAGTTCATGTTCTGCACCCTAAGTATACTTAGTATGGCAGGGGTAGCAGTGTGGTTGGGGGTTGAACTCCTAAAGCCTTGGGTGGCCCCACTCTTAAGACTCTACTGGACTCAGTTCACCCCTTAGCTCTCTCGGGTTAGAGTTTCATGCCTGTGGCTCTCCTGGGCTGGAGTTGCACACTGGTGGCTTTACAGCTCTGGCGTCTCAGTGGTGGTCTGTTCCAACAACTCCACTAGGCATTACCCTAGTGGGGACTCCCTGGGGTGACCTCATTCCCATGGTTCCACTAGTCATTGCCCTAATGGGATGCTCCACCACTGTGGCAAGTTTCTACATGGGCTCCCAGGCTACCTACATCATCCTTTAAGATCTAGGTGGAGGTAGTCATGCCCCCATTGCTCTTGCTCTGCAAGCCTACAGACAACACCACGTGGGCGCTGTCAAGACATAGCTTGTGCCCTCCAGAGTGGCAGCCTGAGCTACCACTTGAACCATGGCTAGGGTAGCTGAGGGATGACGTGCAAGAATGCAGGGAATAGAGTCCCAAGGTTGCCCTGAGCAGTGAAACGGTAGAGTGTCCATTGTCTTTCTCACATTGTCTTGATAGCACCTGGCTTCCTTCTGTCTGTGCTCATCTCTTTAGCAAATGGTCACTTGGCCACACCCTTAGTACTCTCTCCTTAATATGCTTTTTCACCCTTTACATGGCCAGTGAATTTGCCAAAGTTTTATGATTGATTTCTCTTTTAATTATAAATTCCATCTTAAAGTCCTTTCTTTCTCCTCACATCTCACTGTATGCAGTTAATAGTAGCCACACAAGCCGGGCTTGGTGGCTCAGTCTGTAATCCCACGCCTTGGGAGGCTGAGGTGAGTGGATTGCCTGAGCCCGCGGGTTCGAGACCCGCCTGGGCAACTTGGTGAGACCTCATCTCTACAATAAATCAAAAAATTAGCCGGGCGTGGTAGCGTGCGCCTGTAGTTCC